>JAZHYW010017796.1:0-79467 GCA_037355805.1 Ixodes ricinus
CTTTCCCAGTTTGCCAGGAACCTGTGTTGAATGAAGACGTGGCGTCTCCAGATGGTCTGAGTGGATCCGATCGAGCTATGCAAGGGATGCTCCTCGCCGATCAAAACGAAACCGTCGACCTCCAGAGCGATTTGGAGACTAGAGTCTGTAACTCGCAGTCCTGTGTTTCGGATGGAAGTGACCAACCTGGAGACCGATTTATTTTTAGTTTAAACGTTCAAATTACCTAGTTAGTTTGAGAAGAGTGCATGTTTAGTATGAATGCGTAAAATGTAGCCTTGGCCAAGGGTAGCTTGAATGGAATGAAGAATGCACTGTGTGGTAACGCTTATTCATTGTGTATAGAATGTATATGTAGAGTGTAGATGTGCTTTTCTTGTTTTCATTGTGTAAATAGAGTATGTATATGTAGAGTGTAAAATAATAGTGAGCAGTGCTTTTATTGTGTAAATAGAGTATGCATATGTACAGTGTAATGTAATAGTGAGAAGTGCTTTGATTGTTTTCTTTTTTTTATTATTGATGTATGTTTGTTCGGGGGAGGGGAGAAATGTTGTGTCCTACTGTGTTTATCTTTCATCTCTTCTTCTTTGTGATGTCCGATCTATCGCGTTATTCTTCAATACATCTTCTTTCTTTGCCTCTTCTGTGTTCGGTCCGAATAAATGAGTTACTCACGAGACTCTGCCCGCGATGGTCGTGTTCTGATAGCGGTCCACGAACCGCCCAACACTACAGTTTGCCTACCGTTTTATTTAATAATGTGGTGGGAAAGAGACAACAGATTAACCTCATCAACATATTAAAGGGGTTATGACACGAAAATTTAACGGATAGGTTATTCTTGAAATAAAATGCTCATAGGTTACTTGGTATATACACCAAGTTACGCGACTTTTAGAGCTCTGGTAATTGCAATAATCAATTTACGAATTTTTATGATTTTCATCGGGGGACCAGGCAACACTGCCAAAGTTAGCCACACCATGGTGTCCATAAACCATGTGATCATGGACGCTCTCTCATTTTAGGCACCCCCATGATCGTCGAAGCTCACCTCGCCGCGGTACGTTCAAAACCGCTCACGCAATTCGGTAACCCGAACGCTATTCTCGCTCTCGCCCCGGGCCCGTTGACCTTCCACCCTGCATGCGCCTTCGAGATATTCCCGGACGACTGTGACCACGGCGAGTTCGTCCGTAACTTGTCGTCGCTGGAGCTGGTCGCCAACGGGTCGCAGTCAAAATGAACAGCCTCCAACATCTCTTGATAGCAATCAGTATCATCGCTGCTGCGATCAATGTCGAACACATTGGCAAGGCGAGCTATGCCGTAGACGTAATCATCACGGACCGCATGCTTGAAACGCGGAAGTTAAACGAGGAAGCCGCTTGATACGCCAAGAGAGCCAAGTATGTGAGTGCGTGAAAGGGGACGCCGCGCGGGAGGCTGGCTACGTCACCAGCCTCTTACTCCGCCCGCATCCGCCCCTCCGAGGGATTCGCACATAAATCGATTTATCCACGAAACTATCGAGCCATTTCCGAAACCAATTTAGCACGCTTTCTGCTTTCTGCTTTTGTGTGCTATCAATACCCGGTCGATTGAGTCAAGGTAATCCGCTTTCCAAAGACGTTGCCATGCCGACAATTATCGCGTTCATTTAGGCTTAGAAATAGCCAGAATCGAAAGACTATCTAAAAAATGCGGCGACGTCAGTGCTCATGCTTTCCGATTTAAGTGAGGTAAGGCAAAGCGAAAGCCTCCTGCACCATTCGTTGCTAACTAACGCACCCGTTATTGCAGCAACAACGACATATTAATTTTAAAGCGAGCGGCCCTCACTCACCGGGGCACCGCCATGCATGTTTCCCCGCATCCCTACCAAGCCAGTCACATGATTTCAAAATCCCTCTCCTAGGTACTGCGGCTAACTTTAGCCGCGGTTAGCGCTTCGAGCAAACGGGCCCTGAATACTTTCAACATAACATATTGCTAAATTACACAGACATTAACCAGAATGTTGGGATTGTATGCCCACGCGCCGCACGCGCTCGCCTTACCCGTATAAAAGATTTGAAGTACATAAACAAAACAAGACGTTGACGAACACGCGTGCAAGATTCCATATGTTTTAGATGCGGAGCATCTCTTGCTCGGGTCTATGTCCCGCGGCCTTGTAGTCCGCAGTCACACTACGCACGCGCAACTATCCTCCTTCCCTTCTCCAACAGCTGCGCGTTACTCTCTCCGCTTTCTCTCTCTACCAGCTGCGTGCACTGCGCGTTCGTTCGCTTCTACTCACACCGCGCGCGCACGCGCAACTCTCCTCCTCTAGTCTCCTCTCCTTCAAGTGTGAAAAAAATAAACGGCGAGCGGCGAGCGTTCCAAGTTTCTCTGCCGCGAGCCGCGACGAAGGCTCGCGTAGGGGGCCACGCTAGGGCAGTCGGTGGCGCCATCTCTCGACGTCAGCACGCAACTGACTCTTTCCTCGGAACGAACACGATGCTCCGCATCACCCCATGGTTCCCTTCGGGAAGATGGTGTAATTTTTAGGCTTTTCGTTTAGACCTAAATTCCCAGCATTCTCATTGATGTTTGAGTATCAATAGGTCTATAGTAGCGTTAGCCCCGAGCAGTACGTGACGTAACTCTACCAGTCACAAATAGTCATTACCATACTCTTGATCGACACTATAGCTATGACACTTTAACTGCACGAAGTTCCGCCCAGTACAGCCGTCCGGGAGTTATCCCCTTGCTAAGGTTAACTAGTACGTTCGTTCGAAAGGTTCTCGTTCCGCGACTGACCAATAGGCTATTGCGGAATACTGATGTTGTGCCCGCTAGCTAAATTAATTATTCATACTTCTTGTGGAACTATGAAGATTATTTGGTTGGTCAAAATTTCATTTTACTTATGCCGATGAGCAGTGTGGGCTGTCTAAACACCCAAAGTACACCAAGTACACAAAATGATACTACAGCGTAAGTAGGGAGGCTCACATACCGGTGTATATTCATTTAATTTATGCAGTATAAGTAGTGCATAAACATCATCCTCAGTTATAATTGTGAGATGATATAGGCGTATCCAGGGCACTTTCAGAGTCTGATTATTAGAACGTAAGAGTTTAGCGTACAACTGTACTTTACTGCTGATGCCAGAAAACAAAAATCGGAACGTGAACCCAACCTTACCTTTACCATGCTTTTTTTATTGATGTTAAAGGTGTCTTGGCGTCCCGTGTATCCCCAATTATTTACTCACGGATTTCCTTCTTCTTTCTTTGGCGAATCTTTTCATTCAGTTTCCGGGTTCCTGTCAAAAAGAGTGCAATATGCTGTCACCATAATGTGGACATTACGTAAAAAAATAAAGAATTAATTTTATATTAGTAAAAGCGTTTCTTGTGCAAACGGTTCGTTAACATCTATAGAATACATGAAAAACGAAAATAACTCAGTATAAAGTATTCAAAACAATTCCGACCAAAAGGATGAGGCTAACAACTTGGTGTTTATCGCAAAATCATGAACAGCGCAACGAAACAGACATAATAAAAACAAACTGACAAACAACAAAAATGTTGTCTTTTTTAAAAATTCTATTCACAGTGCTTTTGTAACAGGCATTCCTCTGCATCAAGGTTGCCGGTCTTAGCAGCCTATTATGGTAAGCCTGTTCTGAGCATGCTGCGAAGACTGTATTGAAGTGCGGCGTCCGATGAATATCCCCTGCCAGCCTTCAACTTACCTTCAACCAAGGACGTTTAAATACCAAATGACCCGGCACGACGTCATGCTTAACGGCGCCGGAAAAATATTTCAATCCCAGACTGCCTTGCGCACCAACGCTGCTGTCATCATGTGGTCGCCGCTTGGTCGGCTACGTTAGGCTACGCCCACCCCGTACCTGCGGCTTCCTTTGTCTGCACGCTGTCAAGGCAGGCCTTCGATACGATCGGGACACCAGGAAAATATCAGATCTGCACCCGCACTCCATCGTGACCGAAGGCAACGAAAGCTTGCTGGAAGCAGGGCTTCTAAGTCTTTCTCAACCCGGCGCCCTTCTCAGCGTTCGTGCCTACGGCGCCTGGTACGTTGGCTTTCCACAGCCGCTCTATGACGACTCGCTCTGGACGACGCTCCCTCCGCGGTGTCGAGAGCGTCCCCACACGCCGTCTTCCTGCTGGTCCGGCAAGCACATGGGTTCCGAATCTCACCTGTCCGGCCCCGATTCAGTGGACACCGCCATGTAAATATGGGGCAATCAACCGTGTTGACACGGCAATGCCATGGCGACGGGCTTGTCTACAATATGTTTACATGACGGCGCCCATTAACTGAGTTTCCTAGGTAACAGCGAGCGTGCAGGCGAACTGGTGATAATTAATTATAATGTAACGCCTGAGACTGTGGTGCGGAAAAGTTTGGACACTTTCAAGCCGAAAAAAGGCAACAGTAGAAGAACGCCGAGAGACTGAGGGGATACTTTGTGGCCAAGCCTACTTCTGTTAGCAAATCGCTTTATGTATAGAAAACTACGGACGCCACCTCCTGCCCATTATAACTTCCTTGCCTTCAACACATTGAATTCAAATGCTAAGGAATGCTGACCCTCACTGGACACTTGCTGCAGGAGCCCCGAATCGCTCAGCCTTACCTTCGAGGGCCGATGTGCCGCCGTAACTTCATGAACATTTCTGTTCGGCTGGGCATCTTCACGGGTCATTTGATCAGGGGGACAAATGGAGTTCAGGATCACTTTCTTCCGAATGCTGGTTCTGCCGGTTCTACAGGCCATCAGGCACGTGCCACGTTCAAGCGATGCATTGCTGCGTGTGCTTGATCGCTCGCTTGCTGAGAGCACGACCTCCTCTATGCTTACGATTACGTCACGTGAGTGCGCCTACGGGGAGCGCTGTTTCCCTGATGCTGCCATGGCCGGACTAAAAGGGCTTTAGGCCGGACTGGCTACGCGCTTGCTGTCTTACGGCCTGCCCATTGAGGCATGATAACACCTATGTTTCCGAAGCGGCACTGACAGATAGTATATAAACCCTTTTGCACACGTGCCAGATTACATCCGCCATTGCTGACCTTCTTTTGGCTTACCAAGATACTGAGCCACTGAAACGGGCGTTGACGGATGCTGGGAAGAAAGGCAGTATAATCTAAAATGGCCATACCCTAGCCTGCTAGGGTAATAATAAGTGAAGTAAACGAAATACGAGAAAACAAAAACTGAAGGTTGGCCATGGCGGCGCCCTTGCCCAGCTGTTGCAAAGCGTCTATAGACGATTGCAAGCAGGGCACATGGCGGCCGCCATGCCTCTGCTCGTGCGGGGAAGTAGGTGCAATTGCAAGCTTGCCAAACCTACGTTCACGCGCACTATGCATGCGCTTGCAGGCATGGGGCACCAGTCGGGCGCCATGTTGGCATTTGTCTATAGGCTCTAAGCGCCACTGGGTAGCCGGGAGCTGCGCCACAGCGCGACTGCAACCAAGCGTACGGGAGCGTGCGCTTGAGCGTTGATCAAAGCTGTGCACGCGTGCTCTCTTCCCGTCTTTGAAAATGCCACAGAAAAAATATTCACGACTACAGACTAAATCCGAGTAAACAGTGTAACAGACACAAAGACGAGTAGAAGGAGTGGATGGGACGAGCCCTGATTGACAACCACGGTGAAAGAAGCATGTTTCTTCCACCTTGCTGACAACTAAAAGTTTACTGAAGAAACATAAAAACCAGCCGCAACAACCACAATCAAAAATTATCAAAAATTATAAAAAACTAATAAAAATTAAAATTGTGTTTATAAAAACTTTATAATTTTTATATAATTATTTTTCAGTTTGCTTTGACTCTGGTAAAAGCAAACTAAAGAAGCCAGCAAAAAAAAAAAGAAGCAAACATGAAAGTCGTTTGGAAACTATATATATATCCCAGAGCCTGCTATGCCCTCTTCCTTACGTTGTGCTGGAAATGTGACATGCGCGTAAAGTGCTGCTAGATACTTGGTGACTGGCGATTAATTCTGAGTATGAACTATGAGAATCACTAGAAAAAGCATAATTACAGCGCTGGTCGAAGACCTGAATGCTGACTCTCTCCGAGGTAATGCTTCGGCCATAGCCTTGACACAAAAATCGCAGGGTACGAGCATTTTCTTGTTTATTCATTTTATTGCCATTAATGCAATAATCTGCTAAATGCTTGACTAAGGAAATTGAGGACCTTACGCACACATCGTAGATGGGTACTTGTTCACAACAAGGCTCATTCTTGGTATCTGGTTTTTTGACGTGGTGTTTAGGGATTCACCGCTAAGCAGCTGGTGGAAAGGGGGGGATAGTAAGGTTGCCGGGAGAAAGAAGAAGACGCCGTTCGAAACGGTCGCGTTTCGATGCTCTCCAGTGAAAATACACCGGCCACAGGCCGGGGAACTGCTGAGGCTTCGGCCAGTATCACTGAAATGACGACTGACGAGTACCGGACCGTTCTACCCCGTCTACCTACAGGTAATTTGAGCCTGAATTCGGTATTTCTGCACGGAGATCTGGCAGCGAGGCCATATAGAGCACCGGACTTCCGAGACGCCTTACGAGACGTGGTCGATAGCCAGGAAATCATCGGGATAGGCCAATTCCAGATGAGTCACGTATGGATGGTGACTTGCGCAAGTGCACACGCGAAGGCCAAGCTCGTCAACAAAGCTGAACTACGCGTAAAGGGACGCAGGTGCCTGATTATCGACCCGGACACCAGAGACATAAAACTGAAGCTATTATGGCTTCCCGTCCACATGGAAAGTCAACGCATCGAGGAAGCGCTGGCACCATTCGGTACAGTTCGTTCCATCGTAAAGGAAAAGTGGAGATGCGCCGGAATGGAACAGATGGAGACGCTCAACAAAGAAGTGACCTTGACGCTTCGGGAAGGGATGAACGCAAGCCAACTTCCACACCAGCTCACAGTCTTTGGCTGCCGAAGCTTGGTGCTCGTGCCGGGCCGTCCTCCACTATGCCTTCGATGTAATCGCATAGGTCACATCCGTCGTGAGTGCAGAACCCCACGATGCGGGGAGTGCCGCCGTTATGGTCATGCTACGAGTGAGTGTGTGATGACCTACGCAGACAAGCTTAGCCAATCAAGAAGCCCGACTGACGACATTGTCCAGGAACACCTCATGGACATCAGCGAGGTTGTCGACGCAACAGGAGAGGTCATCACTCCCACTTCCTCGACAGCGAAAACTGAGTCGCAAATTTTGACACAGCAGTCACAGTCCGTCAGCCCTGAGGAGACGACACCTAACGCAGGGCCAGGCCCGGTAACGCAAGGAAGCACAATCAAGGCAACAAAGGAAGATTGGCCAAATAGCGAATTTCCTCCCTTAAACACGACTCCGGAGCTCTCTCTCCAACATCTGCTACCTCGACGAGAACGTCCCACTCCGTACAGCGGAGCACCCGTCAAGCGACCCGCCCCTTCAACAACGACTACGTCCCAGTCATCTATACCAGGTGACTCAGAAGACAAGAACGACGAGAGAGGTGACGTGAAACGCAAGCCGTCCACGGTGCGGGAACACCCACACAGCAAGACCCCACAGCCTGACCACGTGGTGAAAGACGGCGATGCACTGCCCCCTAACTAACATCTCTCTGGCATTTCCTCCCCTCAGCTTCGCTACCATGAACGTCAGAGGACTGTGTTCACGCGCACGACAATCGCAGTTGTATAGGCTCTTTTCAAAAGAACAGATCGATTTTGTTGCCGTCCAGGAGACAAAAATATCGTCTGATGAGGACACGGCTCGTGCACTGGACCCTTTCCTCTCAAGTTATGAGGTATGTGTTAGTCATGCTGATGGGTTGTCGGGAGGGTGCCTTTTGTTTTTAAGGAAGAGGCTAGGATATACGTCACTCTCACATGTCGTCGATGATGACGGAAGGTTGATATGCTGCGATTTCTCGTTACATGGCACACACTGGCGATTAATTTGTATTTATGCTCATAACGACGTTCGACAGCGATGCTCTTTCTTTGAAAACCTTGCCCCATACTTAGATACCGACAAACAAATTATTTTGTTCGGCGACTTTAATTGTGTCTGTAATATAAACGATAGATCAACACTCCCTTCTCGACCTGACAGAAGTGCTGACACTCTTAACACTCTCACATATGAATATCACCTATTTGATGTTGGAGCTTCTCAAAGTAATACTTACCGATACACCCACCTCCAAGCTTCATGTAATGCCAGGCTTGATCGTATTTACGTTTCAAGTTCACTTTTTTCACATGTGACTGCATATGACGTGAAACCAATTTCGTTTTCAGATCATTGCCTTGTAATGGCGAATTCGAGTTGTGTCATTTCCCGGCAAAATATTTTGCCATATCTCCGGCACGGGCGTTCGCGTAGTCAAAGGCTGGCAGTGCGCGCCGTTCGGGTGGCGCTTCTCAGGCGTGTGCCGGCAATTTACCGGCACAATTTTTGCCCGAGCTTCAAGAGGTCGGGCAGCTTGTCTGCCAGACTGTATCCGGTATCGTCATATCCGAATCGGAAAAGGGAACCAAACGTAACAATGCTCACCGATAGCGGGTTCGAGTAGAATACGAAGCCACTGAGACAGACACCTCTGTGGTCCGAGAAAAGATAGCAAAAACAACGGAGATAAAAATAAATTATGTTTCAGAAAAAGCAAACATTTTTGGAAGAATTTGTCCAGCCTGCGCAACGTCAGTTTGCTTGGAGACATGGGCTGCATCATACATTATTTTGTTTTACAACTGTGTCAATAACACGTTTTTACACCGCTGAAAAAGAGCGCATGCATAGTGTGCAGTTTGATACTCGAATACGCATTACAATTTCAACGAGGGTAGCCGCAATAAGAAAACTGAGGATTCCAAAAAAGGTAATAACAATAAACAGAATAATAGAAGCGACGTAGGCAAGCCTCGCTTGGGACCCTTGTAAAATGGCGACAATTCACCGGAAATCCAAACGCTGATATATTTAATTTGATGCGTTTGCGAACAGCCCCACACCGATTTATTAATCTGCCTTTCCCTGGCACATACAGCGTGCTTATTCCCATAAAATAATCAAGGAAAGTTAACAAAGCTCACGCGCGACCCAGGCAAATAAAAACGCCAGTTGCCGGCGCTTTGTGTTCGGGTGGAGAGGGTCACGTGGTGCGCCGCTGGCGCGTTTTTGGTCGCCGGTGCCACCGGCAAGGCTTGCGGGCAATTGACCACCCGAATTCTGCCATAAGCGTCCGTATCGGAACAGACGCGCAACGTAAGGCAAAACCAAAATGGGCTTTGTGGAAATTTAACACGAGACTTTTAGAGAACACAGATTTCGAAGAGCGTGTGCGCGAATGTTTCAACAAAGCAACAACAAATCATAAATTCGGCATTTTTGCTCAGTGGGACTCTTTCAAGCAGGAGGTTAAAAACGAAGCAATTGAATGCGCGTGCATTGCATCGTTTCATGCAAAGAAAGAAGAATCTACCCTTTTGAAAAATTTACACATTCTTTATGAGCTGGAGTGTGAAACACCCGGCTTGTTTCAGGAAGAAATTACACGCGTTAAATGTCAGATACAGCGTTACGAACAAAACCGTTACCATGGTGCACTAGTACGGTCTAGGTGCAAACGATTTCTATCCTCTGAGACACCTTCGCGTCGCGCAATCGACGACGAGATGCGAAATGGACTTTCAAAGAAAATTAAACTTTTAAATTGTAATGGGACGCTCTCAACAGACGAAGACGACATTATGAAAACGTTTGAGTTTCATTACCAAAACCTCTTTGGGCACAAACAATCCGTAGACAATCAATTAGCAAAGCCCTTGGTTTCTTTGATGCCCCAGGTTGACCAGCTTCAACGCGACCTGCTTAGCGGACCAATAACGCTAGAAGAGGTCCGATGGGCGGTAGATCATCTACCATACTCTAAAACACCAGGACCTGATGGACTCCCATCCGAATTTTACAAAAAGTACAAAGAGCAGCTGTGCCCTTTTCTACTCGAGGTCTTCTTGGAGGCTTATGAAGTGGGAGCCTTGCCGCCTACATTTTATAACAGCCACACGGTCTTGATTCCAAAAAGTAAAGATCCCGATAAACTCATTCACGCTGAAAGCTACCGGCCAATTACTTTATGCAATGTGGACTATAAGATTTTCGCTAAAATTCTGACAAAAAGACTTCAGTTTGTTACGTCCAGTCTTGTTGGTGACCACCAGACCTGCGGAATTAAGAGGCGATGCATACAAACCAACATACACGTGGCACGCGCAGTAATAGAAACCTGCGTTCTGCATGCTGGACAAGTTGCCATGGTGCAAGTAGACTTGGCGAAGGCATTCGACCGGGTGTCCCACGCTTTCCTCTTCGATATTCTTCGTCACGTAAACCCAGGATCCACAATCTTGAAAGGTATTGAGATGTGTTACCGCAACTGTGCCACGAGGCTTATAATCAATGGTTCGCTTTCAAGTCCAATTCGACTAGAATCATCGGTCAAACAAGGATGCCCCTTATCCCCTCTTTTATTTTCTCTATATCTGGAACCCTTGTGCTTAAGCGTGCTCAGAAACCCTACCGTGGAAGGTTATCATTTCTACTCCACAGAGGTTAAGGTGTTAGCATACGCCGATGATATTGCCTTTTTTTGTGCTGATAAGCGAAGCATAGATAATGTCTTCACTTTAACTCAAAACTTCTGTGATGCTACCGGTGCTCTTATTAATAAGACGAAATGCGTTGGCTTCTGGTGCGGGCAATGGGCCACAACACCCTCAGAATATGCTGGCATATCGTGGACTCGCGTCGCTCCCCAGTACTTAGGAGTGCCCCTCAATTGTATTCGGAACAATGGCCACTACTGGACAGAACGAGTGGCAAAAATCAAAAGTCAAGCTAACATTATGAAAACAAATCAGTGGTCCGTTTTTGGGCGAGCAAAAGCGTGTAATATTTTTCTTGCAGCGAAACTTTGGTATATCCTTCAGGTTATTTGCTGTGCCAGAACCCACATTCAAAAGTTTCACAGGGTTTTTGCTACTTTCGTGTGGAACTCCACCTGGGAACCTATGCGACGAGACAATCTTTTTCGCCCTGTTGATGTCGGTGGTCTCGGACTATTACATATCTTTTTAAAACAAATAATAACTCGTTTTCTATTCTTCAGAACAACATCACATCATTTCCTTCGTACTTACCTACAGGCAGAACTCTCAGATGCTTTACCTTATTTGGTGGTTTCATCGGTATCGGCGGGCACATCACGTCCCTTGGGATTCCTCAGAGAAGTAGTAAACGCAATAGAGTTTCTAAGAACCCGTTTTTCTTTGGAATATTTATTTACAATTTCACGCAAAGCATTATATGCCGATCTTCTTGACATAACTTTTCCTGTACCTTTGTATCGAAGCACATTCAACCATGGACCAGGACAAGATGTTCTTACGCGTGTCCGAAAATTGCGTGTCTCACCTAACGCAAAGTCATTTTTCTTTAAACTTCATACTTCAACGTTGCCTGTGAAACCCTGGCTTCGCGAACGAGGAATTTTTGTACCATGGTCAGTGAATTGCCGTCTTTGTAACCAACCAGAAACTATAGAACATTGTTTTATTTTCTGCACTGACGCCTACCTCTTCTGGGACGTCCTACAGAGAACACTGAAAAAGGATTTGGACGTCAACGCCTACACAATCCGGTTTTTACCTTTAAAACCCAACGATAGTTTTCCTTATGATTTGTTCACGCTGATGGGTTTGCATAGTCTCTGGAAGACGAGAATGATCGACAGAAATGCCGATCCACCCCGGACTACAAAATCAAATTTTATAGAAACTGTATCTCACGTGAGAAATGTGTTGGATCATCTTAAGGAACGCCCAGACTGGTATGCTCTCATTGATCGATGTCTCCATCTTCCTGATTTTTAGCTATGTCATTTATTTTGAATCCTTTCTTCGTTTCCCGAGCGTAAACCGATAACAATACTTTGATGTGATCAAGAACCGTTTAATTGCTTGTATTGTTATTCAAGTGATAACTTTGTCGAACTGTATGCTTGCCGTTTGTCCTGTCACCTTCCCATGCAATAAATACAAAAAAATAGTAAGGATCGGTGGCCGAGTGGGCTAAGCGCACGCCAGCTCGGAGCACGTGGAGCGAAAGCTCGCGCTGCAGAACCCAGTGATCCTGGGTTCAATCCCCACCCCTGCCCGTTTCGATCTGGATGAGCATCGTACCGGCGTGCGGTCTTGTATCACTACTGCGTAAGGCACGTTAAAGACCCCAGGCTAGCCGGCTGTACTGCACTGGCTTAATTTTTTATCCACAGCTGAGAGACGAGTCGCCCGTTGAAGCAGAGCAGTTGTACTGCACGGACTAAATTTCTTAACTACGGCTGAGAGACAAGTCGCCCGTTGAGGCAGACTAAGTTCAGGCAGTATAAACATACCCACACACTTGTTTTTTTCTTTAGTTGGTAGAAAGACACGCTAGAAGTCTTTCTCGTTGTTGATGTGCAATACGGGACACAAGTTGTACAACAATTCACCATTAGGCCACGAGAAACAGACCCATCTGAGCAGCGGGGTTAGCAGGCCGGTTGGAACAGGAAGCATAGTAGGATGCCAGCGAAACACCATGCAGAAAGATGCACATGCTTTCTGTTTTGACAGAAAACGCCGTGATGTTGCCGATATACCGAGTGTCCCAAATAGCGGCCAGGCTCTTTAAATCGACCGCAAAATTCGGGTTCTTAACCTATCGCGCTACGATTTCGTGCAGCGTTGCCCACAGACGGTGCATTTGTTTTTCTAAAATTTGCAAAGAGCAAATTTATCTAAGGAAAAGTAAAAAAAAAGTCGTAACTCCTATGGAAACGCAGCGAAGCCACCGGTCTCCCAACAATAGAGAGCCCTATTGTTTGAAGACCGGTGGTTTCGCTGCATTTCCACAGGAGTTGAGCCTTTTTTTGTGTGTTGGAGCATGCTTGAGCCGTTTCTTTCGTGACATCCGGTTTTTCACCAGCTTCCTTGGGTATTTACAATGGATGCACGGACTCGTCAATGTAAATAGCTCTTTGTTGTTGTTGGCCCGCGAATGTTGTGCGGGTTGATGCTTGATGAGGTCTTCTTTGGTGCTGAGTCGGAGGGGTGCGACGGAGGCTTCGTGATCGTACAGTGCAAACTGTTTATTTACACTATATTTACACGAATACTTTTGTTACAAACAATGCACATATCTGATATTTATGTGCAAAGTAGGGGATTCCTGGTGGGCCCGTTACGGGCTCAAGATCCCAGACAAAAATAATCGCCCTCTCTTGCCCGGTCACGGGCTTTCAGGGCATCAGCTTCCTTGCCATCGGACAAGAGTTAGCCCACGGTTGAACAAGGAGTTCTTTGTAGAATGATAAACAAGAAATCTTGAGAAAGACATTGATGGTCAGTTTATTATTTGTACTATTTATTATTTTATTATATTTTTAGGACATTTGTAATGCGGTCAGATACCACTGCCCGCTCGAATCCCTGCGGTTCGTAGGTTTACCAGTGTTATTATCCTTTGTTAACCAGGCCGTATGGCAGATGCTGGCGCTTTCCGGGGCAAGCGTCGCGACGTACGCATACCAGCGGATCGGCTCTCAATACGATGTACCCGGGCTTGCACATGCAGCCTTCACCGGCGCAATACGGCGTGCAAACTCTACGCTTGTTGCTCCGGCAGCCTTCCTGGCAGTTGTGTAGGCAGGTGGAGAACACCTGGTTCCGGCCGGGACAAAGAGGCAGGCAGGAGTCGAAAGGGACGCACATTCCCTTTGGTGTGCTCCTGCAGAAATGTTCGAGGGATCATTTTATGCCGATGCTCTGTATTCAGTGATCCTTGAGCAAATGGAAATTAGCGAGTTGTAATTATATATACTGGGTGTTTATTTAGGCCCTACAACTGATTTAAAAAAGAGCTTGAAAACAATACTAATGCATAATGTGCAGGTGAGTTATACGACCAGGGGGACATAATATAATGGGCAAGTCGTCACGATTAGTCGAATGAATAACTAATATTTATTCATTAACATTCTAAATAATAAAAATAAACATATGGTTCCACCTAAAAATTTGCTGAGTGCAATCGAAAACCGCTAGATCAGTGCATTTTCAGGACATTTTAAAGCATGTGGGAAACACGGTGAGGACAAAAATCGCGAATCTTGCAACAGTTGGATAACTGTTGTTGCGAAAACGCGAAAGCTAATTTTATTTTTGTTTTCGTAGCGCCGGTGTTGCGCAGGTTGCCCTAGTAGTAACTTTAGCGCACCACCGTGCTCCTCTCGCGCTCTAAATGTTTCCAGAAAATGTAAGGATTTACAGGTTTTCAATGACGCTCATCAAGTTTCAAATTGAAACCGTCTGTCTATTTTCACTACATAGAAATTATTCAACAATTTTTGGTTAATTACCTCGCTTGTCGTGAAGATTCGCCCCATACATTATGCCCCTGGCCGTATAATTCACCACCATAGGCAGCATTTCAGTAGCTTTTATATTTTTTTTAAGGAAAGTTGTATAGCCTACAAACAACGACTATATATTATGCTGTCGGGTTCCCACCTCAGCGGCCTAGGAGCTCGGTACTCTTAGCTGGGTATGGAGGCCATCTAACAGCTCTTACGTTGTACTCGCGGTGTCTCAATTCTCCTTTATTCCACGCACTTTACATACAACGCTGCAAACACTTGTTTTAATGTAAAAATAGATTTCTACACTCATATGTAAGTAATGCAATGCCCTTTTATCTGTTTGTAAAGAGTGTACCGGAAAACAAGCCAAACAAACGTAATGACCGTAATTGCTTCATGGTTCAGCGTGCAAATCTGGAAGCCTGTCGACGAAGGTTAACTGAATATCACTGGTAAACATGAGTGTTAATATTATAGCCGCTACTCAGGTCAATTTATTTTTAATTTCAACAAACATTGCGAATTAAAAACCAGGTAACTAATAATTGATTATTTTAAAAATGTTTTCACAACTATAATTCATCAAAACATTTATTATCGCAGGAGGGGATCTTCTTTCTGAAATAATGTAAAGACAATTTATTGCGCTAAATTTATAGGTTTGACTTATCGCACAAAAGTAAAACAAAAACTTGGGGGACGCTTAGAGGGACACTAGAGTGAAAAGAAAAGTTTTTACAGCGGAGCTGTTAATGGATAGTTTCCCCAGTTTCATGTCCGGTACCAAACAAATGTCGACACTAAACTCTGGACAGCTACTGCCATCTATGAGCGACAGTGGCAACCAGACTACCAGTCTGGTTGCCGCCGTCGCTCATAGATGGCGGCAACCTTTCCAGCTATGATAGAAGAATGGATAGTTGGGCGAGTTGGTGGGAATTCATCGTAGGAAACAGGCGCGAAAAACAGACGACGACGAAGAAGAAACACACGGGACGAGCGCATAAGTAACAACCCCGGATCGTTATATATATATAAATAATTCTTTAATCGTTCAAATAACCAATTATTACAACGCATTACAGTTACCGTTACCGATAAAAAGTAACGCACGTTACTTTTGCGTTACTTTTTAATTATGCATTAACATGTTTCACTGGCTTGGTGGTACAGGTATGCATAAGCTCCATATTTCAAGAGACATTATGTTCATGCAGAAACTGAACATAATTACTTTATCTTTTTTAACGTTTCAGCTAAATACTCACGAGAAAAATTCCAGACAAACACCAGATACTTAAAAATGTACACAACTTGGCACCTAAAACACGAAAAAAATTAAGTGTAATTTTTTTAAGTTTAGGGAACAAGACGTAACGAGTAACGTAACGCGAACAAGAAGTAACGAGTAACGGGTAACTACGTTACACGTCACTTGAAATAAGTAACGTAAGTACGTTACCCGTTACCTTTTTGAGAAAGTAACGAGGACGTTACTACGGGTTACCGAAAAAAGTAACGCGTTTCCGGTAACGCCGTTACTTGTAACGGGTTACCGCCAACACTGGCTAGTGGGTTCTTGATCTCCCGGTTGTATATCCGAACTTCCGTGAATCAGCATGACGGCTTCGGCATCGCCCCAGGAAATTGTGCTAACTAAAACGGTCAGGTGGATGATAAATTTCCTCGCCCGTCTTCTGCGGTAATCCTCTTCTGGAAAGTATGCCCGTATAGAACGAAAGGCCCTCGGAACATGATATAATGTCGTAGCATACGAACCTCGGCAGTTTGAATTTCATCGGGAACTGCAGGAAGCATAAAAAGTATATGTATACATTGACTGCCGCAGCCATGAGGCCTCGTAGTACGCTACGCGTGCACATATCTCTTCGTCCCAGTGTTTGCGTACGACGTCCTCCATGTATCCGACGATCTTCGGTCTTCTTGTCGGTGGCACGAACAACATCTCGAATACATATTGTTGTACGCGCTTTCGCTCTCGGCGTCACTGCTGGAGTCGTAGCCCGAGCAGAAAGCTGGAGCGAACGAAGTGAAAACCGCTGCTGCAGCAATGTTTTTGTCGATTTCAGGAGAACTGGAGAAGAGGGATGGATAGTCTGGGTACTTGGGAAGACGCCAGGAGGCGTTTGGCACGTGGTCTTCTGTCGCTCTGCTGCCTTGACGCCGTTCTGTTTTGTCCCGTGCTGTTTTGAAGCGGTGCTGTTTTGGCCATGCTGTTTTGTCGCGTGCTGTTCTGTCGCGTGGTGTTTTGTCGCGTTCTCCCATGCGCTGCAAGAGAATCCCTGACGAACGCAGCGCAGTCGCACTGCCACGACCCTGGGTTGCTAAACTCGTCAAACACAAGTTGGGCACGAAGTTCGCAGAGCGTGCTGATTGGACTCTCGCGACGTTGGCGTCAGCGGGAGGAGATGTCAATCGTCCAAGCTCTCTCGATGCTCAAATTCCAGCGAGAATGTTAGGCACAAAGTTGTAGCGAGCTTCATCAGAGCGCACCGAGCAACACCGTGGGGCCAGCCGATTGAACCGCTGCACTGATGACGTCGCGCGTGCTTGTCCCTACATCCCTACGCCGCGATAGATTTAATGAAACGTAGATTGTACCTAGGCGGGCTGTAAATACTCTGAACGTTGTCGTCGCAAGATCGTCATTTGTGGAAGTTATTGCTGACGACAAAGTGACGTTTTACAACTTTGGGAAGGAGTTATTTGAGGCCAAAATCTTCGCTTCGGAATCGAGGCGAAGATTAAACTTTGTGGTATTGTGGAGCCTTGCGCGGTGTATGCGGTTTTAAAGCTCATCCTCGGCCACTTTCAACAACGCCACCGGGGTCACCCACAGGCGTTGTGTATTGACACGTCGGTAATGTCTGAGAGATGAGGGGGCGAGGGGGATGGCGAGAAAAAGCAGTAGAAAGGGGAAAAAATGAAAGCCGTTTACAACTCCCTGTAACGCCGAATTAGAGCGCAGCTCTTGAGGAGGAGAGGAAAGCACGGGAAAGGGGTCACGTGACCTTGAGGGGGGGGGGGGGCGGAGAAAATTTTCCGCTAAATTTAGCGGGGAAAATTTTCCGCTAGATTTAGCGGGAAATTTTTCCGCTAAATTTAGCTGGGAAATTTACCTATCATGCACCCCGCGGTTACGCCGACGCCGACGGCGACGCCGACGCCACTCAAGCCGGAAACGGGCGCCCAAGAGCTGCGCTCTAAAAGGTATAACCAACACAAACACACACACAAATAGGGGTCAGGAAGGGCCGTAGAAATTGTTTGGGAGAGAGAGAGAGAGAGAGCGGGTGGGGTGATAGTAGCGAAGAAGAGGTGTATCCCTTCCCTTGAATTTTTAGAGCGCAACTCTTATGCGCCCGTTTCAAGCAGAGCGGCGTCGCCGTCGGCGTAACCACGCGCGCGTTGCATTAGGGGACGTTTTGTCACTAAATTTAGCGGGGAAATTGACGTCACGTGATTTTTACACCAATTAGGTTTCCCCGCTAAATGAGAGGGGAGCAGGACAGGAGGAGGGGGGGGTGGAGGGGCATACCCTCCCCTCCTCCTCCTCAAGAGCTGCTCTTTAATTCAACATTACAAAGAGCTGTAAACCGTGTGTCATTTTTTTTTAATTATAACTCCTTGAAATGCTTTAGTCGGGGGCTGGAGCGATATCCCCCCCCCTTAAACCCTTATGCCCTTTGCGCCCCCTTTTTCGACGCCACTTGGGGGGGGGGGGTGAATCGCCCCCCTCCCCGTTCTTCTGTTTCGACGACCCTGCTTAGAAGCGTTCCAACTGAGCGATGACGAGGAACAGCACAGCGTGCCATTTCGATATTGTGGTTCCAGAGATTCTGGAATTAAAAAGGGGCGCGATCCATGAACTTACGAGCGGCCATGACAGACTTTCTATCGAGATGCTCGTGCCAGGGCTCGTTGTGTGCAGGCGCGTTCAGTGACGTCCTTTCATAGTTCATAACTTTGACGTCAAGGAGATGTTCAGATTTGATGGTGCGTGTTCGAGTCGACGGTGAAAAGTTTGGTTGTGTACGATGAAAGCTTGGTGTCCTCGCGTTCTCGAAACATCACTGTCAATATTGAGAAACTGACATTACTTCTATTTCAGTTGATGAACGCAGAATTAATCCCAGTTTGGCTAATCTTTGAAAGTCTATCATAAAAAGATTTTATCTCCCGTTGATGGGGGACAACTGCGCGGGAGCGAAATCCGTCCAAAGGTGGACAATGCTACTCGGCTGGTTGTGACCTAGCCACGTCGGGCTACACTCTGATCGAAAGGCCGAGATAAATAAAAGGGACGACAGGGACGTTTTTTTATTGAATTCTGTTTTGTCGGCGGAAATAAGAATGATATCAGACTATCAACTTTGACGGTGTTGATTTTAGAATGCAATCACCCAAGCCTCCGCTGTGCTTTTTAGAGACCATCAATTTCGCAGCTGTTAATCTTCATCGTAACATTATATGTATACGAACCACGTTCGTCTCCGCGTGCTTTCTCGTGCTGCTCTAGCTCGGCGCCTACGGAGTAGTAGGGATTTTTCGCCCTTTCAATGAAAAACGTCACGAGGATAAACGGATCTGCGGGTTTGTGGAAAAGAAAACTTCGTTGCAATCTTTCGGCTCCTCCCCCGCTATGTCATAACACAAAGAAAGTTGTGTCTGACGAGTTTAGCGACCCAGGAGAACGTGAACCGTCCGCCGGTGCAGCGAGTTGCGGCGTCGTGCGTCCCAGACGAATGTGGCATTAGAAACCGGGAGCTGTGATGCTCAAGTGTTCGCTCTTCACATTGATCTAGATAAAACTGATGACTGGTGTATCAAATGGCGCATGCCTCTAAACATATCTAAATGTGTTAGCGTTAGATTCACTAGAAAGACTAACTTTTTTTCGTTCATCCTACAGTATCGCGGTGGTGTTTCACTTGGACTGGCATTGGAGGCTAAATACTCGGGAGTTATTTTTTCGTGCGATTTAAGATGGAATAAACATGTTACAGCGAAAACAGGCCGGTCACTGGGATTTATTAAACGTAATTTTAGGATGGCTGTCCTATCTTCGAAGGCTAAGCAAATTGTTGTGTGTATAGTTTATACAGCCGGAAGTTAGTCTGCCACAGTGGGCGTCTGGTGTCTCAGCTGTAGATGAGCAATTTAGCCAGTGCGGGGTACAACCGCTAGCCTGGTGTTATACCCCATCCACATGACCGTAAAGTTACCTTTAGTTAAAGGACCTTTATTCTCTGCGGCCAATCAATTAACGATCTTCCACGCGTGGCGTGTGCTCGCGAGCCAAGAGCACGGGCTGATTGGCCGATAGCAAAGGACCTATGTTAAAGGTACCTTTATGTTGACCGTGTAAATGGGGTATTACCACGCAGTAGTGATGCACGACCGCACGCCGGTACGATGCTCATCCAGATCAAAACGGGCAGGGGTGGGGATTGAGCCCAGGATATCTGGGTTCAGCAGCGCGAGCTTTTCGCTCCACGTGCTCCGAGCAGGTGCGCGCTAGCCCACTCGGCCACCGATCCCCCTCATCTTTGAAAGAGACATATTTTTCTCATGTGCGGTCTGTCCTCGACTACGCCAGTGAGATATGGAATCTGTTCAGACAGAATCTTATAGAACAATTTGAAAAGGTACAGAATTGTGCTGCGAGATTTGTTACAGGTAATTATGATTTCAGAATTAGCATAACTGAACCAAAAATCGTCTCGAAATTTGATGCCTCTGAGTCAACAACGGAAATTGCTCCGTCTCAAAATGTTACATAAAATGTTTTATAACAATAGCGCAATTTGTAGGTCCAAGTGTGTCTTTGAGCCTGCCTATGTATCTAGAACGAATAGATATTCAAGAAAAGATTGTCTATTTCACTGCAGAACTGACGTTTTCAGATGCATATTTTCCCGCGCGCGGTCCATTGAAGATTGGAATAACTAGGGTGCCTCAATGTCCTTCTGTTTAGGGTGATGCCACCCTTTGTAGTACCCGATGCCGACAGCACGCGCTCACGGGGAAAATACAAAGAAATCGACGAAAACAAAATGTCGCCATAGCACAGTCAGCGCCACAGACGCGTGCAGGGACACGCTCTTTCACGCGCTTCTGAACAAAAAAGGAAAATAAAAGTGTGGGACAAAATGGCTGGATGACTCCACCTAAGCAAAGCGCACATGAAGGCACCCTAGGAAGAACCTGCCAAGTGACAGTGTTGAAACGGCGTTGTCAGAGTTGTTTTTTTCAAAAGATTCAATGTTACTTTTAACTACCGTTGTGTATTACCTCTTGAATAATTGTGTTTCACCTTGTGTTTGTAGTGTACAAATTTTATGTCTGTGCCCCTCCCTACTATAATGATTCTTCAGGCGAAAAATAAATATGTAAAAGTTAGTCTTCCCCAGTGGGTGTCTGGGGTTTCCGTTCTAAATGAGAAATTGAGCCAGTGCAGTACAACTGCTAGCCTGTGGTCTTTAGCGTGCATCACGCAGTAGTTTTGCACTAACGCACGGCGGTACGATGTTCTTCCAGATTGAAACGAGCATGGGCCGGGGATTTAACCCAGAGGCTCTGGGTTCTCGAGTGCGAGCTTTGGCTCCACGTGCTCCGAGCTGCTGCGCACTAAAATGTATTTCTTCCATCGTGGCACTAACACACTCGGCCACCGATCCAACCAACTGTTTCCCTTTCAAGGTTTTAACAAACGGAAGAAATAAACTTGATGTTAGTAATTGTGGTCATCGTGTGAGTTCTGAAAGCCATTTGGCCAGACGCGCACTTGTACGGGGGCAAAAATTACAATTAGTTATATTCTTCAGAATTCACATCGCGCATAATGCTTGCATACCTCACTCCGTTACAGCAAGAAAAATGTTTTACAGACGAAATTTAGGAATATTTTAAGGAGTTTTTCTTATGATGAAAATAACGCCATATTTAAACATTTTATTCTCTACTTCAGTGCAACAATTAAACTGTGAAATGGTTGTCCGAAAAATAGCATCTTCTGCGTCTTCACCTTAGCATACACGTCTTAGCGCTGGAAAGGTAAGCTTGTATAGACAGGTGACTCAGCAGCCCTACCATACCTTCAGCTAAAATACGCTAGGGTTCGGTTCATGGAAACCTACCTGATAAAGCCAGGCTTGCAGGCACACTCCATGTAGCACGTGCCAGAACAGTACGGTCGAATCGGCCGATGACATACGAGGGGACATCTTGACTCGCACAGGTTGTAATCCTCGTTCAGGTGCGCCCGGTTCTTACAATGATTACACTGGGCCCGAGTGATGCAGTCTCCCCAAGAGTTTCGAAGGTAGCCAGGCCTGCAGACGCACTTGGAGCAGTCTCTCTGGCGAACAGAGAAAACGCGGCGCGTCGTGGCAGTAGCGGTCTTGCTCGTGGCAGTTTCTTGAGAGTCTTTCTGGGTAACGGCATCTCAGGTTTTTCACGTGATCTGTAAAAATAATATTTTAAAAAAGAGAGAATATTTTAGTGGCCACCGGAATGACATTTCCACCACTACTTGCGTCTGAGTGTCCACAAAAGTTATATTAAGGCTTCCTTCTAAACGGTTTATACTGGTTGTTGGCGAACTAATCATAACCTTGACGACAGATATTTCAACAGATTTAACATAATTACGAAAACCCCGAGACTAGGGTAAAAAAGAGGATACGTCAAACACCATAGACTCAAACAGCAAAAAAAAATATTTCAAAAGAAAGTTTTTAAATATATTGATTTTGTTTGTTCACCAAATTACTTCTTGTTCACCAAATTTTCGTTTGTTCACTGCATTGTTTATTGTTCCCCGAATAGTTTCTATGTTCACCAAAATTTGTTTGCTAAATTTAGTTCCGATTTAAAATAACTTAAATCAGTTGGTTTTACACGAAATAATGTATTAGGACTTCATTATATTTGTGCATGTTTCGGAAGAAAGGTAGGTAGTTTTAAATATTTGAAAGAAATTTGAAGAAAATAGTGTTTTTGATGTAAAATGCTTAAAAATATGGACAGAAGAAAAACAATGCTGACAGTACACCGTGTTTTGTCCTGCTTACATATATTTTATTATGTCCCTGTCTTTGGGCATTTTACTTCAAGAATGTGCAACCAGCTAGCCTAACTTGCCGTCTTAAAAGAGTTTCGCATGCCTCTTCACCATAAAACTGTTACGCAGGCCATTCTTCCTTTGTAGTACTCTCCAGGGTCGCTAAACTCGTCAGACACAACTTTCTTTGTGTTATGACATAGCGGGGGAGGAGCTGAAAGATTGCTGCGAAGTTTTCTTTTCTCACAAACCCGCAGATCCGTATATCTTCGTGACGTTTTTCATTGTAAGGGCGAAAAATCCCTGCTACTCCCTAGGCGCCGAGCTAGAGCGGCACGAGAAAGCACGCGGAGACGAACGTGGTTCGTACACGTATAATGTCACGATGAAGATTATCAGCTGCGACCTTGATGGTCTCTAAAAAGCACAGCGGAGGCTTGGGTAATTGCATTCTAAAATCGACACCGTCAAAGTTGATAGTCTGGCATCGTTCTTATCTCCACCGATAAAGCAGAATTTACTAAAAAAACGTCCCTGTCGTCCCTTTTATTTATCTCGGCCTTTTGAATTTGATCAGAGTGTAGCCCGACGTGGCTAGGTAACAACCAGCCGAGTAGCATTGTCCACTTTTGGACGGATTTGGCTTCCGGGCAGTTGTCCCCCATCAGCGGGAGATAAAATAATTTTATGATTGACTTTCAAAGATTAGCCAAACTGGGATTAATTCTGCATTCATCAACTGAAATAAGAGTAATGTCAGTTTGTCAATATTGACGGTGATGTTTCGAGAACGCGAGAACACCAAGCTTTCTTCGTACACAACCAAACTTTTCACCGTCGACTCGAACACGCACCATCAAATTTGTCGTTCACAACTGATAATCCTGACCCTGACGTCAAAGTTATGAACTATAAAAGGACGTCACTGAACGCGCCTGCACACAACGAGCCCTGGCACGAGCCTCTCGATTGAAAGTCTGCCATGGCCGCTCGTAAGTTCATGGAACGCGCCCCGTTTTAATTCCAGAATCTCTAGAACCATAATTTCGAAAATTGCACGCTGTGCTGTTCCTTGTCATCGCTCAGTTAGAACGCCTCTAAGCAGGGTCGTCGAAACAGAATAACGGGGAGGGGGGCGATTCACCCCCCCCCCACCCCACCAAGTGGCGTCGAAAAAGGGAGCGCAAAGGGCATAAGGGTGTAAAGAGGGGGGGAAGGGGGGGAGGGGATATCGCCCCAGCCCCGGAGAATAACATTTCAGAGAGTTATAATAAAAAAAAAAATGGCAGACGTTTGCAGTTTTGTGTAATGTCGAATTAAAGCGCAGCTCTTGAGGAGGAGGAGGGGAGGGTACGGAAGGGAGGGTATGCCCCTCCACCCCCCCCCCTCTTCCTATCCTGCTTGCCTCTCATTTAGCGGGGAAACCTAATTGATGTTAAAATTACGTGACGTCAATTTCCCCGCTAAATTTAGTGAAAAAACGTCCCATAATGCAACGCGCGCGCGGTTACGCCGACGGCGACGTCGCTCAAGCTCGAAACGGGCGCATAAGAGTTGCGCTCTAAGAATTCGGGGGAAGGGATATCCCCCTTCTTCACTACTATCACCCCATCCTCTCTCTCTCTCTCTCCCGAACAATTTCTATGGCCCTTCCTTACCCCTATTTGAGTGTGTGTTTGTGTTGGTTATACCTTTTTTTCCCCGTTCCACGGCTTTTCCTCGCCATCCCCCTCGCCCCCTCATCTCTCAGACATTACCGACGTCTCTATACATAACGCTTGTGGGTGACCCCGGTGGCGTTGTTAACAGTGGCGGAAGATGAGCTCTAAGACCGCATACACCGTGCAAGGCTCCACAATATCACAAAGTTTAATCTTCGCCTCGATTCCGAAGCGAAGATTTTGGCCTCAAATAACTCCTTCCCAAAGTTGTGAAACGTCACTTTGTCGTCACCAATAACTTCCACAAACGACAATCTTGCGACGACAAAGTTCAGAGTATTCACAGCCCGCCTAGGTACAATCTACGTTTCATTGATTCTATCGCGGCGTAGGGATGTAGGGACACGCAGGCGCGACGTCATCAGTGCAGCCCGTTCAATCGGCTGGCCCCACGGTGTTGCTCGCGCGCGCTCCGATGAAGCTCGCTACAACTTTGTGCCTAACATTCTCGCTGGAATTCGAGCACCGAGAGAGCTTGGATGATTGACATCTCGTCCCGCGTGACGCCAACGTCGCGAGTGTCCAATCAGCACGCTCTGCGAACTTCGTGCCCAACTTTGTGTTTGACGAGTTTAGCGATCCAGTACTACAAAAGAAAATGGCAACGACCTTTGCCTACAAAGTGGTATAATGCATGAAATGCATTATAGGAAATTGTTAAGGGAATTGGTGTGTCACGTTACTTATATTTTTCTGCTAAATTTAGCGGGGAAGCTAAATGGTTGTATCGGTCACGTGAAGTAAGGTCACGTGACGTCGATTTCCCCGACTAAACTTAGCGGGAAAGCTGGATTGGTGTCTGGGTAACAAGACGTGAATTTTCCCGCTAAATATAGCGGGTAACTGAACTGGTGTGTAGGCCCCGTGACGTAAAGTTCCCGGGTAATTTAGCGGGGAAAATGAATTGATGTTTCGGCCAAAATACCTAGATTTTCTCGCCAAATTTAGCAGGAAACTGAGTTGACGTATAGCTCACGTGCCACCAATTTTCCAAGGCGCATAGGTCACGTGATATCAGGTGACGTCACGTAACGCCACTTTCCGCGTAAATTTAGCAGAAAACTCATAAACAAACGGCCAACATTTCCTTTTATTTTTTTTGGTGAAGGAGAAGAGGAGAAGCATTAAAAAGCATTAAAACGAGGGGTACAATATTCATGTCACCGAGTTCACAAAATATGTTTAAAACTGCGAATTACATATAGCGGTTACGCTAGTTTAATTTTGATTACCATCGCGAACGCAAAGATAATGGGACAATAGCTTCCGGCGCAAATAAGGCCGCTTTGAACGGATGAGAATCTCCCACCTCCTAAAATTGATCTGTGCCGGGGTGTTAAATGTGAAACGCGTAGTTGAGATCTATGTCTTTCGTTTCGACATTTCATTCCCTCATCGGTGCGCGTTCGTCACGAATACATTGTCACACTGCTCACTGAGCATTCCAGAAAACGTGAACAGCATACTACGAGACTCATATAAGGTGTGAAGCCGTAGCTAATCAAACAATAGAGTGAGATAAAATATTATCTATACTTTGTTTCAGCTTCGGTCCAGACGCAGCCAAAGCTACAAGCGCGAGCTCCGGGCTTTCAGCATCCCTGCCAAGCACGCGCGCTCGTGCAGTGCAAGCACTGTTCTGGGCCACATGCTCGCGCTTGTAGCATCGGCTGCGTCTGGACCGAAGCTGAAACGAAGTATAGACGCTCCACGCAGTGAGAAACAGAAGGAACACTACATGTGGTATTACGACTCTAATCAACCCCAAGTCAAATGACGAACAATGCCAACTAAGGACCCTCTCGTTTCGCAAAGAGACGACTGAGTGCTCTCAGACACGCGACTGCAAGTTTTCTTTGTTTTCCTTTCTTACATAAAACGCTGCCATTACTACTACTATTGGCGACGTGCGCAACCGAAAGCGTCGCTGTGGTCGGCCTTCCACGATTGCCGAAGGCTGACTATGACGTCAGAAAGGGGTTTATCATCGACGGAAATAAGAGGAATGAAAGAGCTTTAATTTTGACGGTGTTGGCAGTGTTCCTTTGAGAGCGCAATGATTTCAAGCTTCCACCATGCTACTTACAAACACCATCGAACTTGTTGTTTGCAAGGTAATGACGTCACAAGGGGGAACCTTAAAGTTATTACAATAAACGCTAAAGGCTCAGCTGGCGCTAGTGTCTACGGGACTTCCGGTTGCAAATTGAAGCAGACAGCATGCAGTCTACTTTTCCAGTCTTCCTGTGTATTAGCGGCGAGATGTTTTGGTGGCGCCCTCCTATGGTTACCTTTCGTGACGTCATTACCTTGCGAACAACAAGTTCGATGGTGTTTGTAATGAGCATGGTGGAAGCTTGAAATCATAGCGCTCTCAAAGCAACACTGCCAACACCGTCAAAATTGAAGTTCTTCCATTCCTCTTATTTCCGTCGATGAGAAATCCTTTGCTGAGGCTACGAGAAGAAGAAGACTGAGCCCTGACGAACGGAAGGTATTTTGACTTCCTCTGTGCTTCTTCTCAATAGGCCTTCATTTCTGATCCGTAGGCTTACGGGTCCCTTGCGGACCTGGCCGCAGCCTTGGGCCACCCCTACGAAGGCGGTGGGCCACAACAGTCAACGCAGGCCACGCCCGGCATAGACATGACCGACCTTTCCGAAAACCAACCTTTATCCGAAACTCCGTTTTCCGAAGACGGCACTGGACAGCTGCAGAACACTCCGCTTCCGATGCAAGTCAATCTACCCTACCACCAAGTATTATCAACGCCGGAGGTGAGTCACCTTTTTCAAGTTCTGGCCGGCGTCATTGAGCGACAACCGGCGTTCCTGGAAGCTCTGCAACAACTCGTTGCTCGATTCACGCCACAACCACAAGAAATAGTTAATAACCCGAACCGGCCGACGCTGAAGGAACCAAGGCAAGATCCACGATTTAGACGAAAGAACGAAAGATCTCGGTCGCCCCATAAAACAAGTCGGAGAGGCGACGAAGAACCTACACAAGGGACCCAGGAAATGCAAGATGGCGGCCATCTCACACCGGTACGCTCGACAGAACAAGATGGCGGTCGGCCTCCCCAAGCCAGCGCACCCCCGCTAAATGAAGGCACATTTCAAGGACACCCTCTGAAGCAGACGAAACCACCGGCACCACCAAATTTGTTGCCGGCCTCCGAGACAAACGACGACAAAGAATGGCCGCTCCTAGGAATTTCCTCACGGAAAAGAAAATTGAGCTCGCAGCCTACGAGAAATGCCAACGAATCTACGCCGAGGTTGTTCCCGGTGCAAACTGTGGTACTTCGCTCCATCGGGAAGAAAGAAGTGAGTTCCTTCACCGGAAAAGAAATCCGCGAAGCCATTGAAAGTGCCGGCATCCAAGCCCAAGCCGACTACACCGTCCATCGGAATGAGAGGGCAAATGCCCTAGCCATTACTACCAGGGACCCTCTCCTCACAGAGAAGCTTCTGAAAATCAAGGCAATCCGCCAAGGGGAGGACACTAACGCGCTCCAACCCTACAAGGCTCTTGCCGGGAACCAATGTCGCGGAGTCGTGTATCTACGCGGTCAGAACAACGAGGTGACTCCTGAACAACTCCAAGAGGATATTGAGTGCAGAACGCACAAGCTGGTGGCAGCACGCCCATTGGGGACGAAGGGAAACACGATACTTGTCACATTCGAAGGCACAACTCTCCCCCAACGGGTGAGTTACATGCACGAAGTCCTCCCCGTACGTGAGTACCGCCCGAGGCCACTCGTATGCTTTAAATGTCATGCGATTGGACACAAAAAGGACGTTTGCCCGCGAGAGAAGGAGCGCTGCGGAACTTGCGGCTCTGAGCACGATGGCATGGAGAAGTGCTCGCAGATTCCGAAGTGCGCAAACTGTGGCGGGGCCCACGTGGCCACCAGCAATGAGTGCCCGAAGCGCGCAATTCCTCCGCGGCGCCCTGCCAAGAAAACAGGTGAAAAATCGGCGCAAGGGATAGATAAACCCACTTTACCACCACCGGCGGGAAGACCGGCGAGCCAAGATGCCGGGACGTCGTACGCAGCAGTGACGATGGGAGCCTTTCAACCTACGGTATCACCGGAGTATCCGGCCCAACGGCTGGACATGGCGACACAGGTCCTACAACTCCAATACGCGGGCTTTGCTCGGATGGAGAAGCAACTGGCCGAACTCACGACAGCCATCCACAGACTCATAGACACTCGTAACGACAGACAATAATCCCCAACTAAAAGGTACAAGCACCCAAAGTGCCTCACACAAACCCAAACAACACAAGCACCGCGGCAAACTGCAACCATGGATCCTTCAATGGAACTGCGGTGGGTTGCAACAGAAACTTTATGAACTCAAAACGCGCCTCACTGCACTTAAAAACAAGACGCCCGACGTTATTCTTCTACAGGAAGCTAACGTAGAGAAAATTAAGATTAGGGGTTACAACACTTACATAAACCCCAGTATACAAAGACAAACCTCTAATTTTGGAATTGTAACCACTCTTGTAAAGAAAACACACCCACAGACACAACTGAACTCAGGGGCAGCGTGTTCTGACGACCGTGAGGTTGTGTCCACGAGGGTCAAAATTAAGGACACGCCTATTGATATACATAACGCATACATCAGGCCAACCGTGGGCCCAAATGAAGCCAATTGGATCAAGGACCTGGTGAAGAAGGACAAGCGTACTATACTTGCGGGGGACTTCAATGCCAGACATACCGCGTGGGGATATCCGAACAAGAACGCCCGGGGCAAACTTCTAAAAAAAGCCTGCGTCGCAGCCGGTCTTCACCTCTGTAACGAACCAGACACCCCCACGCGGCTGGCGCAAAGCTCCAACCAAAACGACACGTCCCCCGACCTAACTTGGACCTCTTCAAATCTACGGGTCCAGTGGCAAGTGCAGGCCGATCCAATGGGCAGTGACCACCTTCCAATTCATATACGACTTCTCATACGCACTTCTTCCCGGCGACAGGTCACTTTCACAAAATGGGACAGCTACCGCACCGCCATGACCCGCCTCGCCGGCGTTCCCTTCGCGGAACGCATCCAGCACGCGCTACGGGAGGCCCGCACTGAGTACAACGTGAAGGAAGACACACCGCAACCCGACTTGCACCTTATCAATTTGTGGGACAGGCGACTGGAGGCCCTCATGCGCTACAGAGCCAGGAGGTCCCTCCGGAACAAGATCAGCCTGAATCACGCCACGGCCGAGGCCAAGAAATACACAATCGAGCTCTGCCGTACCAACTGGCGGAAACTGTGCGACTCCTTTAATGAGCGTATAGGCTACCGTGCGCTTTGGCGGGCCTATAAAGGGCTCGCCGGGAAAACAAAAACCTGCAACACCGGAAGCAACTTGGCCCTCCGCCTCGACATTGCCGAAGAACAACTCGCGGCAGAGGCGGGAGATTATTTCTTCCCGCAGCAACCCGAGCCGCCCCCAACAGATGTCTACGTCCGGCAGCCCATACAAAACGAACACCCGGCGGACGCTTTCTTCACGCTCGCCGAGCTACAGGACGCTCTCGCGACAGCACGAGCCAAGTCGGCACCTGGCCCGGACCTCGTTACTATCTCCGCGCTCCGGAACCTTCCGTCGGACGCCATGATGGAGCTTCTTGACATCTTCAACTCCATCTGGGAGAAGGGTGAGCTACCTCCCGACTGGAAGAGATCTACTGTGATCCCTATTCCCAAGCCTGGCAAGGCTCCCAACATGGTGGCCAACCTTCGCCCTATCTCCTTGACATCAAACCTGTGCAAAGTTCTAGAGCGCATGGTCAATGCTCGTTTGTCCTGGATCCTCGAGTCGACCGGGGCCTTTCATCCCATGCAAACGGGCTTCCGTTCTCACCTCTCAACACAGGACAGTCTACTCATGCTTTACCATGACCTCTACGAGCGCCGGCTCTTCAAAAGCCAGCCGCGTACGCTTGTGGCCATTGACTTACGCAAAGCATTCGATTCCATACCACACAGCACCGTTGTGAATGCAGCAAAGAGGCGAGGTATTCAGGGCCGCCTCCTAAACTTTATCAAAACATTTCTCCAAGACCGAACGTTTCAGGTGTCCATCGGTCAAACCAAAAGCCAGTGGAGAACTAACAACATTGGAGTTCCCCAGGGGGCGGTCCTTTCGCCGCTTCTTTTTAACCTCGCTATGGTGGACCTGGCTCTCGCCCTCGAAGCCGTCCCGCAAATTCGCTTTACAATCTATGCGGACGACGTCACCCTATGGACGACGGCAGGTGGGGCGGAAAGCCAACAACGCTATATGCAGAAAGCGCTGAACATCGTCACGGCCTTCGCCCTCCAATCAGGCCTCGAATTATCAAAGGAGAAGACCACTTACATGGTCATTCCCGGCCGACGCCGAAGCGCCCGTAAAGACATCCAACTGCAGGTGGATGGAGTCCCCATTACCCAGACCGACTCTATCAAAATACTAGGAGTCACATTCGACCGCAAAGGCGGCGCTATCACCTGGCTCCGGCAGGTTAAGTCGCAGTGGAAAGAAGGCCTAAGCTTACTCAAGGCCATCTCAAACAAGGCCTGGGGTGCACAGGACGACCTCCTTCGACGCCTCGTCCGTACCATCCTGATCTCTAAGGTGGTGTACGGACTTAATTATCTTCGCCTCACAAAGAAACAAGAAGCAGCACTCACCACCATGCTACGAGCGGCCATGCGGGTTGTCACTGGACTTCCCCGCTTCACACAGGTAGACCAACTCGAGAGCATCGCTCAAATGAACACTATCCGTGATATCGCCGATGAGATGCGGGTGAGCCAAGCTCAACGGCTCTCTCGCACTCCTCACGGTCGAGTCATACTCACGTCGAGTGGTCGCGCCCACCTCATCAACGGCCCGCTCATGCCGACACCAACTCCACCTTGGAACGCGGAGGCAGTCACCCCTGTCAAACCCCTTCCAAGTCACGAAGGACCTCATCGCCCCGAGAGACGTGCCACGCAAGCGGCCATTCATAACAAGGAAATCAGCCAGCTTCTCAAACACGTAGAAGTCTTCTACACGGATGCAGCAAGGGACGATAGCGGCCGAACTGCAATTGCATGGCATTCACCTACTCGCAACGAGACGAGCAACCAGCTTACCACACGTACACGAAGCACCTGCATGGCAGAACTTCTGGCTATTCTGTTCGCAGTGGAAACAGCCACGACCATGCCACGCCCAGAAATCAGTGAAACCCGCATATACACAGACTCCCAAGAGGCAGTGCGCGCACTTGGGCACTCGAGCACGTGCAACGTAACGGTTGCGCACATCCGGGAACTGGTTCGCCTCGCCAAGGCTAAACAGAAGATCACCATCGCGTGGATTCCTGGCCACGCCAACATTCCGGGGAACGAGCGGGCGGACGGGGCCGCAAGGGCACTGCTACAAGCAAGTATTCAGCCCTCACAAGGCCCGGTCCCCTCGCCCGTTCAACGAGATGTTTCAACCAAAGAGGTCTTCGACCTCTATGAGACCAAAAAAGAAGAAAGAAATGCCCGGAAGGCGCGACTTGCTGCGCTCCTGCCTGCTAACCCCCATCCGATCCCTCGAGGGCTTCCAAGATGGGAACGAGTGGCCCTGCACAGACTGCAAACTCGCACTATGCTAACTCCCGTTTGGCTTGCCAAATTCCACAGGCCAACAGACCAGAAGGACACGAGGCCTGACTCAAGATGTCCCCACTGCGGTGTCCCCGCGACTTGTGACCACCTTGTATGGTTCTGTCCAGAGACGTCGAACGAACGGGCGGCGGCGATCAACAACCTGCCACCTTCCCTTCGACCGAAGTCCCTATGGGAATGGACCCACCCGAGGTCCTCAGAACCCGCGGATCGAACAGCCGTCTTTTCATCCATCATCTCCTACCTCCGGTCCTCCGGGATCGGACGGTACATCTGATCCATCGTCATCGCTACCTCCTTTTTCCCCTTCCCCCACGCCACATGAGGCCCACAAGCCAGAGGCGTGGTCTTTCAAATAAACGTTTCAATCAATCAATCAATCCTTTGCTGACGTCATAGTCAGCATTCGGCCAATCGTGGAAGGCCGACCACAGCGACGCTTTCGATCGCTCACGTCGCCAATTTCTATGAGGAAAACGCGCGTGAATTTTGTCTCTTCGCCGGAAAATAACATAAATAACTTTTGTTATTTCGGTTGTACCGGATAGTATGTACCTTTATTAATATTGTGAATGTGTAATGGCTTTTGTAAAGCTTTTTTTCTTTACCGCTGAACGATCTTAAGGCCACGGTCCCACTGAATGTGGCAGTTTAGGTACTTTTTGGTAGGTCATTACTCATCTCCTTTTAAGCACTGTTTTGTGGGATTGATGTCATTCGAAAGGCAATGCAATCCTCTTTCATTTGATATTATGTATGTATTGGTTTATACTGTTCATGCGCATTTGTAGCGTTGTGAATATGATGGCGCGGACCCTCACTTGCTCCGCTGGTTCATGTTTTACGAACGATTCATTAAAGATAACACGGTTCCAATAGAGCAGTTTTGTTAAGATGATGTCGGAGCAGAATGTAACGGTATACTTTTTTGGTATTTGCACTACTTTGTTTTTTACAGCTCTCCAAATATTGCCCTAAAAATGACATTTTTCAGCACAAATATACTTTTAATGGCAAGCGCTAGGGCAATGAAATTAGCTACAGATGTAGTGATTATATTTGGTAATATGCAGAAAAAAAATTAATGTTGTGTAATATTTTTTTGTTTAGATATTCTATATCAAACGTAGCACTTTTTTGTGCTTCGAGTCATCGTAATTCAAATGCCGCTGAGTAAATAATTAAACCATGGTAAAATCGTTTAGAACATTTAGAACTACAATAGTTGCCCAAGAGGTGGACGGTGGCTTTTTTTATTTTCAAAGTCATAACGCTCCGGGAGCCCTTCAAACTTACCTGTTTTTGACGCACATCTTTTTTGGACATCAAACAGATTTATTGGCATCTAATAACACATATTCTATGGAATAGATATACATTGCGATGTATTAGATTTTCCCAATGATCTTGCTTTGGTTTCTTGATAGTTGTAGAGCTTAGCTAATTTTAAAAACAATTAAAAACTGTTTGGGTGTTTTGTTGTGCTACCTGGCGGATGGCAGACAAAACTGCTGATTTCCAAGTTCAAACAATTTTCGAGGGCGGCGTTGGCGTCTGTATCATCATCAATCTCCGTGTCGTTTCACCTTCACATTTAGAAAATATATTTGAAGATTTACTATCGATAAATGAACGGTTTAAGTACTGGGTCAGGTTAATAAATCTAAGAGAAATAATTACACAAGCGTAGCGTGATATAAAGTGTTCATTATTCGATATAATTGAAATCAATAAACGATAAAGACGAAGAGGGAAAGAATACACCCGAGTTCACTTCATGCCTAGAGTCACTAAATGAGCTGCGTTCAAAGTATCGGCACTCCGTTCCCCAAAATTGTTTTGGGCGCCGCCATTTTGGGTCTTGCGCAGAGCAAACACAACTGCCGATTGTCATGATCCAAAAGTGCAACATCCTCTGCATTAGATGCGGTGCTAGGAAGCTGATACAATATTGCTAGGCTCTGTCGCGGGTTGTTTAAACATTCGTGGAGGACGGAAAAGCGTTTCCTGTGATTTTAGATAAAGCTTCGGATAACTGGCAACCATGATTGTAAGCCACAATATGGCCAAGTGTCGTTACTCTGAAGCATAGCTAATTTACTGGCACTAGCGGGAACAATGAGGAAGAGGCAGGTGTCAAAAGGTAGTGGCTTGTGGAATCCACAGGGCTCACGTCATGGACCCTCCAGGTATTACAAGCTTCTTGAACAAGGGCATGAATAGTGTCATTAAATAAGCTACGCTTCAGAGTAGCGACACTTGGCCATATTGTGGCTTAAAATCATGGTGTCCAGTTATTTGAAGCTGTATCTGAAATCACAAGAAACGCTTTTCCGTCCTCCACATTAAACAGTTTGCGACAAAGCAAAGCAATATTACATGAGCTTCCTAACACCGAATCTAATGCTGAGGAAGTCGCAATTTTGAATCATGACGATCGGCAGTTGCGCCTGCTCTACCGTTGGCTCTGCACAAGCACCAAAATGGCGGCGTCCACAACACTGTCGAAAAAGAGAGTGCCGATACTCTAAGCGCAGCTCATTTATTGGCCCTACTTCCCGCGAACCTCCTTTCCCCTGACTGAAACTGAAACTAAATATGAATAATACACCATTATTATAGCTTATTTAGTTTTAACCACCTACACATAATGAGAGGAGGAAGCGGCCGGGTAGGAGAAACGCGGGTTTTATGTGCGACGGTTTCTAATCAACGTTAGTTCTAACCGTCTCAAAAGAGAGAACGCGCGAGCTTGCGCTGGTTAAAAAAAAGACGGTAAAAAAAAAAGAGGTGACACGCTGTGTTCTTTGTGATTGTGCGTCTAATTGCAAATTGTTGTGTGTATGTTTATACAGCCGGAAGTTAGTCTGCCTTAGTGGGCGTCTGGTGTCTCAGGTGTACATGAGCAATTTAGCCAGTGCGGTACAACCGCAAACCTGGGGTCTTTAACGTGCACCACGCAGTAGTGATACACGACCATACGCCGGTATGATGCTCTTCCACATCGAAACGGGCAGGGGCGGGGTGGGTTCTGCAGCGCGAGCTTTCGCTCCACGTGTTCCGAGCTGGTGTGCGCTAGACATGCACTCGGCCACCGATCGCCCCCCCCCCCCCTTATATAAGTATTTGAAGATCGACGATGGACGTCGATCGTCTCGAGGTAATGTAACGTAATAACATTATATAATTAATAAACATATTGAAGGACTGAACGACTCAATTTTTCAATTCTTGAATTGTAATATGGCGGTAGCCTATTGTACTTACTGTTGATGAAGAGCAATATGAGGTGACGAAGTAATGATTAAATTATCAGGCTCTATAAGGACGACGATATTAGTGGGTGTCGAACCACAACGTACAGTGCCAGACTTGTTTCAAGTATCGTGTACCCAAAGACCTTTCTTCACCCGCAACAGAATATGGTAGAATCAATGAGGATGCTGCTTTACAACTGTACGTGGAACAGGAAAACTGCAATGTGCAGAAGTGCGGCTTATTCGTTAATATAAAGGACGGATTTCTAGCAGCATTCCCTGATTGACTACTTGGAACAAATGGCCTCATTGACGTAAATTGTCCCCGTTCCAAAAGATTCTTGAAGACTACTGAAACCGCAAAGGAGTATGAGGCGAAAAATAAGAAATAGGAGCCTGGTGTGAAAGGTCCAAATCACCACCATAGCCTCTACTACCAAATACAAGGGCAGTTACACAATACACAAAGAGAGTTTTGTGATTTCGTTATATTTACACTCAAGGGCATTGATATCCAACGTCTTCAGAGGGATGACACCTTCTTGTCAACCAACATAGAGCCTTTTTCACTCAAGTTTTACATGGAAGGCCCGACTTCCGCTGAAATTCCTCACGTACACAAGTTGTCCGACCGAATAATCTGCCATTACTCCCGATCTGGGAGTCTCTCGATCTTCATTCATGGCCATAGTATCATATGAGATCGAGCGGTGTGGCTCTTCGTCCGCCGAACATATTGTTTCGGCGGGTGTTTTTACCGTGTAAAATGAAACCGTCGCGTGCTGCTGGAACAAGAACCTGGCGATTCTTCACTGAACTGCTTCTTCCGTAAGCTTCAATTAAGAGGGCTTTTTTCGTTTCGCACACCCACTGTTCTGCTTGCCCGTTAGTTGCAGGATGGTATGGTGCACTAATGTGATGCCTGATGCCATTTTTTTTTTTTGGGTGGGGGGGGGGGGCTTGTTTATTTTATTTGAAGCAAGATTTGGCGCGTTATCAGAGAAAAGTATTTTTGATAGGGCAAAAGTAGGGAAAAGAGAGCGTAGAACGTCTATGACGCGTGTTTACGTCGTGGCAGGCATCGTGTAAACTTCCAACCACTTAGAGTACGCATCGACCATGACTCCGCAGATGCGGATACGTTTCGCCACCCACAGAGTGAAGAGTGGATCGTTTTCAGTTACAGTTCATGATGGCGCTGGACTCGAGGAAGCCTTCGACTCTTTCCACAAAGTTAGCTGATGTGCCAGCACTTTTGTCGAAAGTGGTAAGTGTTCGAAACGTCGACAACGTCGGTAGCCGTGCTGTGCTTGACACTGGACGCTTACCATTCGCTGAGAAGAAACTTGCTTGTTCGTCTGCCACGATTCGTCCGATATCAGGTCATCACCGCTACTCCATCTCCCGACAAAACAGGTCGTCATTGTCCGCATGTCCATAGTTAGCAATCACGTGAACTTATAAATTCCCATACGCTCATAACTTGCCATCGCTAAACGCCGTTCATTCATAGCGTGTTCATTGCAAATAAACGTCTTCCTATTTATTCTGATGGTTTTCATCATACTCCTCCGAAGCTGTACTTACAACATTATATCGGTACTTTCGAAAATATTGCAACGGCGTTTGTTTTCTGGGAACTATAATGTAACAACCTTTACAAAATCTTCCGGATCCCATGAAACACAATATTTCGTTATGTCACTTTTCGGTCGTCATTATAATGGTGAGGTAAGTACCGTAAATTGCGAAGCAGTTTACTTGACGTCCGCTTCCACTGATGTCTTGGAAGATTGAGTCTACTGAGCGTGCATCCCTGCAGAAGTTTTCATTGAAAGAGTATTGACACGTCAATCAACAATTGATTCCTTCTTGGTAAGATTTATTGCGAAAGCCCGTGACAACCGCTGAACCGCACCTCCCTATATCAGAGAACAATTTATACAAAGCCTGAAATTCTCGCATACATTCGTTTGCTGGGCCACGCTATTGAGCCAGCTGAGCACAGCTGGCAGCGGCGCGAGCAAGGCCACGAGGGGAACGTGATGGTGCTCGAGCCATCCCACCGTGAACCAATGTTTCGGCCACCCCACGGGTGCGTGTCGCCATCTATTGGTTGAACTAACGCCTTGTTCAAGATGGCCGCCGTGGGACCGCAGCCTTAAACTTTGTATATTTCAGGCCCAAACCTCTGTTCCATGGCAGGTATGTAGAAACGAGCGACGATTCTAAGCAAAATAACGACCGAAAGGAGTGTAAAGTATGTTCAAAGTTCCCCAGTATTCCGTTGGTGCTTATATATTGCTAACATGCCCGTCCTGACACTATATGAAAATGACCCCGTCGTATACTATATCTTTACGAGTGGTTAAAAAAAAAAAAACGTTCGAAATGTAAAGAATAAAGTACGTGAGCTACGAAAGGTGTGTTTTTGTTTTTATTTCTAATGTCGGACAGTTTTTATCGGGCACCTGTTCTCTGGCTTCTCTCGATTTGCAGGCGTGCGAGCAGGGCGTCCGAAAGAAACCCCCTGACATTGTTACCTTGTAGGTGGCCATAGCCTGACCTGTAACGTATTTACCAAGCTATAATGGGTATACCATGCATCGTTAAATGTTGATATTTTATGCTGCGCCGACTATCCGAAACTGCAGACTAATCAAGAATTTTCTTAATTCAAGATTTAATCTTATCAAAGCTAACTTTAATTTCGACAGTGTCTTTCACGTAGCATCCCTGGATCTAATACAGTGGAAGCTATCTTGCTCTCTCTGCCCCAGTCTCGGGTTAAAATCATTACGGAAGCTATAGAGTTGGAGTTAACAAACTTTATAGATGCCACTGTATCATGTCACGTGCCACGTGTCTCTCACACCGTACGACGCTCCATTCCTTCGGTCTGCGCATTTTCGGTGATGTCGCAAGACAAAAGTGTGAAACGAATGACCATGTGAGATGTGGCATTTCCGAAAAACGCGGAAGCCCGTGAGCGTTGGCTGCGTTTTTCATAAAGCTCAATTTTGCGTATGACTATTTGCTCCATAATTTGACATACAGCTGCAATAAGCCTAACTCACCAGCCAGTTTGACTACGCCACCACTGCCGGAATACATCTAGAAAGATTTACTCTTTTCGCACGTGCAACAACCTCGCGAAGCTGTGTGCCATAGGCTCCTCTATACTGAGAAAGCCTGGCACATCGACGACGGAGCCATTGGCGACATGAGCGATCGAAAGCGTTGCTGTGGTCGGCCCACCACAATTGGCCGAATGCTGACAATGACGTCAGCAAAGGATGTCTCATCGACGGAAATAAGAGGAATGTAAGAACTTCAATTTTGACGGTGTTGGCAGTGTTGCTTTGAGAGTGCTATCATTTCAGGCTTCCACCATGCCCATTACAAACACCATCGAACTTGTTGTTCACAAGGTAATGACGTCACGAAAGGTAACCGAACGAGGGCGCCACCGAAACATCTCGCCGCTAATAGGGCACGCGGCCGCAGGAAAAGCGAGAGGAGGACCGCGCGGAACGGTGACAAATAGGGTAGCGCAGACCAGAAAGGGCAGAGATAGTAGTAAGTTATAGTAGACCGTGTTTCCCGCTCCGCTAAGCCCGTCCGCTACCCGGAACTCTGCAGCCAAGGCCATCGGCGCGCAGGCGCAGTGGCGGTTTCTTCGTAGCGGAGGGCTAGCGGAGGGGAAACACGGTCTACTAAAACTCCCTAATGTGCGAGCGATTGGGTCACAAGCGGCCGCTCGTTTGTTTTTGTGTTTTCGTCAAAAGCGCGAGCCCGGCGCTTTTTGCGTTCCTGCTTCGCACGCGCACTCGAGCAAAGCAGCAATGCTCAAAGCGTCGATTGGCCGCTCGCTCTTGTTTGGCGCTAGCCGGCAATCTCCCCTCCTCTCCCGGTTCCCCACCCCTCCGTTCCCCTTTTCGGCGGCAGGCCTCTTTTCGCGACGTGCCAGGCTTTCTCAGTATAGAGGAGGCTATGTCTGTGCGTGTGGAGCTTGAGACGGCACGAGCCATCTCGAGCACTATGCCGTCTGCATTCTGTGAACTAAATATATGCAAAGAACAAGTTCGTCTGCTTCTTTTGCGGGGGCTGTGGTGACGTCAGAAAGACGCCGAACTCTGATTGGCTCTGACTGAAAGGATAGTGGGTAGACCTCAAAACAAGCATGCCTCGAATTCTAACCACTATCCTTCCAATCAGAGCCAATCAGAGCTCGGCATCCTGACGTCACCACAACCCGTGCGAAGGAAGCAGGCGAACTTGCGCTCTACATGGCGGCGTGACGCATGTTCCGAACGCTTAGTGAAATCGGTCTGTTGTTTAAATGCATAATTCTATTCTTATTGAAAATAACTCTGATGTAGCATTAAAAAGTGAACTGCGAAGAGAGCTGGACGGCCGCCAAACACTTCCGCCGCGATTTCCACCAGCCCCACAATTCAACTGTAGAGTTAAAAAACAAATGGCAGAAGAGAGACGCTCCGACACACTTCGAGAATACTTCGACAGCTGCGAAATCTTGAAAAACAACAACGAAAAAAAAAGGAAATCGTACAAAAGGAAAATCTGACACTATACTTCGTTTCACCTTGGGTCCAGACGCAGGCGATGCTACAAGCGCGAGCTCCAGGCTTTCTGCGTCCCTGACAAGCACGCGCGCTCGTGCAATGCAAGCACTATTCAGGGCTACACGCTCGCGCTCGTAGCATCGGCTGCGTCTGGACCCAAGCTGAAACGAAAGTATAGACACAGCGTCGCGCGCCTGGAAGGCTGAGTATAGTGACCGCGGCTTTTTGATAAAACGAAAGTCTGCATATGACGGTTCGATCGAGAGATCGAAATACAGCTGCATTTTTTAAAATACTTATTACCAATGCGGTTGTCGATATCACGTTGTTTCGCGCTAGGAATTAGCCAGGAATAAAAACTCGAACTGCCTCTGTGATGCTGTCTTTCTCGACCTTCCCGCGTGCCCCCGTAAAAAGGTAGCCGCGGCCAAAGAGACAATTTAAGAGCGCTATCTTTTTTATACAAGATTTGGAAATTCAAGACGAAAATATTCTTGAGTATTTTATTGAATGTTATCACTTTTTCGGTTTGGAGTAGATAAGTTTTATTAAAATTGCGATCGCTTCTTAATTTGTGTTAGACTATAAAACAATTACGCCGCGTAACACGGTTTGCTAGTGGTGCCTTCATAGATCATTCGGAACATAAGTGATTCCACTCTTGAAGCACCTCTCACCTGGAATACCATCATTCAGCCAAGGTTGCCTCGCTGCCAGTGCCTGAGATCCAGAATGTTGTTTCCGGGTCATTGTAGTAGTGTGAACCTTCCGGCTGTCACTATCAATACCATGAACACCTCTCCATTGGCTGTTCATTGTGTTGTCAGTTTTGAAATGTGGGTCACCTGTAACAGCATTCAATAGAGCGTGTTCGTTAACTCGAAAATGTGCAACAATAAACAAGGTTAAAGAAACATGCTTATTACTGTAAATGACTAAAACAGATGGAATTCGCCATACTACGCTCACATATTCAGTGTGTCATAATCAGTGATATTGTTCGCGATTGTGGAAGAGTGTTCTCTCTCGAATGAAAAAAGTGCACCCCTCCAAACATATTTCATTTCATTTCATTTATTTACTCTCAAGGCCGAAGCATTACAGAGAGGAGTGGTGAAAAAAAAAGAAAAAAATACAACATGAACATAAACACAGCAGGGGGATTACAAAAAATGGTTGCAAATGGCACTTTTGAAACGGTCGGTGTCAGTGATTGAAGCGATGGAGGCGGGGAGGTGGTTCCAGTCTGTGCAGGTTTTTGGAATGAATGAGTGGAAGTGCAAATTGGTGCGGCTGCTTGGGACGCCAACCTTGAACTGATGGTCGCTGCGGGAAGAAATGTACGATGGTGGCAGAAAGAGAGAGTCACTGAGTAGAGAATTGAAATGATAAACCTTATGAAAGAGACAAAGACGAGATAGTTTGCGACGCAATGAAAGATCGGGTAAGTTAAGATTAGATTTCATAGAAGTGACACTGGCAGTTCGAAAGTAATTTGAGAAGATGAAACGCGCGGAACGGTTTTGAATGGCTTCTATTTGAAGATTAAGGGAGTTAATATGAGAGTCCCAGATTGATGATGCATATTCAAGCTTTGACCTCACTAAAGTTTTATAAAGTATGAGTTTCAAGTTAGTTGGGGCTAAAGAAAAATTACGCCGTAGATAACCGAGTGCGCGATTAGCATTACTCGTGATGTAGTCGACGTGATCTTGCCATGAAAGGTTAGCAGAAATGATAATGCCAAGATATTTGTAGGACGAAACTTGCGTTAGGCGAACACCGTTAAGTAAGTAGTCACATGGTAGGATGTGATTTGAATGACGTGAAATTCTCATTGACTTACATTTGGCAGGGTTAAGTTTCATTAGCCAGGTGTCACACCAAAATAAAATGTTATCGAGGTCAGACTGAAGAGCAGGATGATCAGCAGGTTCCAGAATTTTGCGATAAACAACACAGTCGTCAGCAAAAAGTTTTATAGATGAAGAAATGCAGCTAGATAAGTCGTTAATATAAATAAGAAAAAGCAAGGGCCCTAGCACTGACCCCTGCGGGACACCGGACGTTACAGGACAGTGAGGGGAGTTATGGTCATTGGCGGTTACATATTGCGTGCGATTAGACAAGAAGCATGCTATCCATTTAAAAATATTAGGGTCCATGTTAAGTTTACTTAATTTATAGAGGAGCAGACTATGACAGACACTATCGAATGCTTTAGAAAAGTCGATGAAAATGCAGTCAACAGTGACTAAGTGATCTGCAGCAGAGAATAAGTCGTTAGTAAAGGCGAGTAGTTGAGTTTCACATGAGTAATTTTTTCTGAAGCCGTGTTGATGCATACTAAAAAAGAATTAGATTCGAGGAAGGATACCATATGACAGTATATGACATGTTCCATGAGTTTGCACGGTATACTGGTTAATGAAATGGGTCTATAATTATTGGGACAATGAGTGTTACCTGATTTGTGCAGAGGAACCACCTTTCCCACCTTCCAGTCGTTCGGGAGCGTACAGGATTCTAATGACTGTGCAAAAATCTTCGACAATATTATAGATGAATACACTTCGGTGTTCTTCAAAAATTTGGGGTTAATGCCATCATCACCTGGAGAAGATGAAAGCTTCATATTTTGAATTAATTTCATTACGCCTGCCCAGTCAATAACTATTGGATCCATCGGAATAAAATCATAAACCGGAACATCGGGAAACATACATGGCGTGCTGTTAACAAACGACGATGAGAATGCAGAGTTCAAAACAACGCAGCAGTTTTCCCTGGGAACGACCGATTCGGAATCCGTAGCAAGTTCAATTGGTTTCCTTTCATTTCCGCTCACAACGTGCCAAAACTTACGCAGATTAGTTTCCAGTAGTGATGGAAGGGTTTGATTAAAAAAAGTATGTTTGGCGAGAGACAGTGCACGTGCGTACTCATCCTCTGCACAATGATAAGCTGCCCATCTCTCTGGGATCATTGATATCTTGGCTCGTCGAAAAAGGCGCTTTTTTTGTTTGATAACCGTTTTAATGTTGGTGTATACCAAGGTGACTGTGTATTTCTAATTTTACGAAGGGGTATGTAACGGCTAGTAAGCTCAGTTACTTTCGATTTGAACATACACCAATTATCTTCCAACGATTGCTCAGAAAAGTTCTGAAGAAAATCTGATAAAAATATCTCGAGTTCATTATTAATCCCGGTGTAGTCAGCCCTACTATAGTCTCTAAATACCTTTGAAGCTGCACATTTGCGAGGCGAACTGTTTGGAATATTAAAGTGAATGACGGAATGATCGCTTACACCTGGAAAAACTGAAAGTGATTGTACAAGATCTGGATGGGTAGTGAATACTAGGTCAAGGACAGTGGCACTTGTCGGGGTTGTACGTGTTGGACATTTAACGAGCTGAGTCAAGTTAAAATCCGAGCATGTAGTAAGAAAGGAATTGCACTCAAGAGAGCCGAAGCTTGCTACGGGAATAGGTGCGTCCCAGGAAACGCCAGGGAAATTAAAATCACCAAGAACAAAAATGGGCGATGACGGATATCTTACGTGTAATGTATTCAAAGCATCATGTAGATCAGAAGAAAATCCAGAAGGTGAATTAGGAGCGTGTATAAGGGGCATAGAGTATATGGAGCGTGAAAATATATACATATTTTCACGCTCCATATACCTCTATGCCCCTTATGTACTTTTGTATGCTACCAAAGTGCATATATGTACTTGGTATGCTAACTGTCCCTTAAAGGGATGCTGAACCGAAATCGAGATTCCACAAAACACGCGGCAAAAGCGTGCAAGGGGATGCTACAAACAAGAAAACATCACTCATACAGCGAAGAAAGTGTAAAAGCACAGGCGAGCTGGTGAATAACTTCCATCGTAAACCGGAGACACGGTAAAATAAAAAAACGGACAAAACAACAACAAGTCTCAAACACAGCTTCTAGTTTATTTGAACACCACCGCTCTTATATATACACCACTACCCTCCTCTCCAAAGCAAAAACACCTCCTCTCCACTCCGTCACCGACATCTCAGACTGAACCAAAGACAATCGCTACCTCCCTTGCACACCAACAAAAAAAAAAAGAAACAAAAAGTGACCTTGACGACCTCAATTCAAAACCAAGATAACAGGCATCTCAAACACAAACCCTGCTAAGAAACCCCTCCCACACACAAAAACAGGACATGGTATTGTGTTCTAGAAGCAACCAGCCACAGCCGATAACAGGCAACTCAAACAGACACCGTGTTAACGTTCATACCCCCCCCCCCCCAAAAAAAAAAAAAAAAAAAAAAAAGGGGGAAGAATTTAGAGACACAGAAAGCGCTTCAGTTCGCTATCAAAAGCCAAGGACGGTGTGCTTACACAATTGCCACGCGCCAAAATACACAAGGTCTCCCTTACAACTCTTCTCCCATTCTCTTTCTCATTATGCAAAACCCGGGTATCCCCCCACTCCGGCTGACAGTCATTGCAGTCTACAACATGCTTAGCTATTTCTGAATGCTGCGCCTTGTCTTTTACCGCCCTTTTATGTTCCATCAACCTTTCATTCAAACAGCGACCAGTTTGCCCTACATAAGACAAGCCACACCGCAACGGAATGTCGTATACCACTCCTAGCTGACAAGTTACATCGGGGTTCTGGTGTTTTTTTGGGGAGGGGGGGGTATGAACGTTAACACGGTGTCTGTTTGAGTTGCCTGTTATCGGCTGTGGCTGGTTGCTTCTAGAACACAATACCATGTCCTGTTTTTGTGTGTGGGAGGGGTTTCTTAGCAGGGTTTGTGTTTGAGATGCCTGTTATCTTGGTTTTGAATTGAGGTCGTCAAGGTCACTTTTTGTTTCTTTTTTTTTTTGGTGTGCAAGGGAGGTAGCGATTGTCTTTGGTTCAGTCTGAGATGTCGGTGACGGAGTGGAGAGGAGGTGTTTTTGCTTTGGAGAGGAGGGTAGTGGTGTATATATAAGAGCGGTGGTGTTCAAATAAACTAGAAGCTGTGTTTGAGACTTGTTGTTGTTTTGTCCGTTTTTTTATTTTACCGTGTCTCCGGTTTACGATGGAACTCCATACAGCGATATCTCAAACGGATGACCGTATTTTTCAAGAAAAGGAGGCCCATTTGACAGGTTTGTTGACGTAATGTTTCTCCGAGAAGGGGAGGGAACGGCCTCGCGTCTTCTCCGCCTCGCGCCTTGAGGGAGCGAAGCGAAGAGACGAGGAAACTAGGTATCTTGACGTCACGCGCCTCGTCGTCTTGTTCAATCTCGACCTCTTTTTCTCAAAATGCGGCCGTCCATTCGAGATATCGCCTTACGAATAGTGTTGTAGGGATTGTAGCGTCCCGCCTACATCTCCTGCATTGTTTTTCTGAAATCCAAATTTCGGTTCACCATCCTTTTTAAACAAAAACACCAATATATTGAACACGTGTTGTTGTTGTTTTTTGGTATGTGGTAATTTTTAGGCGCTTTTCAGGGTACCTTTAATAAATTTTAATTTTATATAAGCCCGTGCGATGTTTGAGACTTCATTGTTGAAGGCAATAATGAGGCGTTGTATGTTCGTAGTCTTTGTACTGTGTTGCATTTGAAAAACGCAAAAAGCATTGGGGCACGCGAAATACTATGACACTACTGTATAAGACCGTTTTCCTTAAGTTACAACAAAAAGTTTAAAGGGTTATTCTACCATTATGCCTGCACCGTGATTGTTCCGGTCTCCCCGATGTTACCATAAGTATGCGAGACATTCAATAGAGTAGTTTAGGGAGACGTTTTTATCGACTGACCGACGTTGGGCGTTACGTTCTGCCAATTTCTCTTTCAATGTCTCACTATCCTACCTAACTAATGCCTTCTACCTCGCCAATGGCTTAGGATTCTTTCAAAACCCAGCTGGTCAATTTATTCTAGCCAGCCAAAAGCTCGAGGCAAGTATTTCGGCAATAAAGGCCTCATCTGTGCCTCCCCATTCTCAGTACTTCCCGCGGAATATCGCGCACGTTTCTCTTACATGAGATATTGCCACGCGCGTCGGCGAGCGAGCGCAAGCGTGGCCAAGTGGTTACCGCACTTGACTTTCGCATGGAGGCCCAGGGCTTCCTGGAAGTTACGCGTCTTTTATTAATTCGTTCACCTTATTGTTCTGGTAGATTTGAGAACCCCATTCCTCGTTGGAGGTCCGACTGTTCTAGTTGGTTTCCGAACTTTTCTACGCCGATTGTTCCAGAAGCCAACGCGGGTACATAGGGGCTCCGCGTGGCGAGCCGCAGTCAGTCTCGCCCCAGTGTCCGATCCTGCTGCTTCGCCGCCATTGACGCCTGCGACGCCAGCCTTTTTCTATTTTGTTTTGGACACAATTTCACCCCATTAAACTTTTAGTTTGCTTTAGTTTCCATCGACTCATCAATTGTCATTCGTGACATTTTTTGTTGAGGTGCGGGGTATCGTACCCTTTGCAGAAGACGCCGACGCCTCGAGCAAGCCGCCGTACCAAAAGACGCGTAACTTGCAGGAATCGAACCCGGGCCTCCGCGCGACAGGCAAGCGCGGTAACCACTCGGCCTCGCACGCGCTCACTCGCCGACGCTAGTGGCAATCACTTATCACCATCCTCAACCCGGTCAATATTTACTACTGAATCCTGCTCGTTCATCCCGACGACATTTAAACTGCCTCGTACACCGTTTCGCATCAATCACGCGAAGCGGAAAGGGTGAAATCACGCCGCCACCAGTGTACGTGATTGGTTCAGGCGGTCACAGCAAACGCGAAAAGATGATGAGCGCCGTTACGATACACTTTGGCACTACCCAATTGACTCCATCCAAAGGTAGCGTTGACTGTCAGACATAATGTGAAAAAGATCACGTTGCGTTTCTAGTTCTTTTCTTACTTTTTAAAACGCGTTTCTTCCCCTTACCGTGGCAGAATGAAATTATCTCCAGGATCACATAAATGTGTGCTTCAGTCACCCCGTTTTTTTTTTTATTCTAGAAATGCTGCACCATCTGTAAGTGTTACCTAATCATTTGTATTCCCTCAGATTGATCGCCGCTTTTGGAACACCTTTTAACATCGTTGTTGCTTTTTTTGAGCGTACTCACCAATGTTCTTCGCGTACGGGGCGTTCCCAGGAAAAGGAGAACCGTGTTTTTTGTAGAGGGTAAATAATCTACGCATCGCAGAAAGCTCAAACTCTGTAAGAATGAGCCGCTAACGGTGGGATAAAACGCGAAAGTTTGAGAACATAACGTTACCCGGATCAAAAGATAACTGACAAAGATGAAATTTCTCTATGAGCCGACGTCCCCTAAGAGTAATAATGTAAAAATAGGTATTAACGTTGTAGATCCATGTGGCATTTATATCAGTAAACAAAACACTTGCCAGCAAGAAAGATCATATTGTTTTCTTTTTTGGTTACCAAGTTTCTTCGCTGTAGATGTAGCAGGCGCCCACAATCTCATTTCTTATTTTGACGATATTAGGCCCTTGTGGACGTGGGCTCATAAAAAGGTTTCATTTTTCTTATATTTTTATCCAGAAAACGTCATTTTCTCTAAACTTCCGCGTTCTTTGCTAACCGCTAGCACCACATTTTGACTGAGTTAGGGCTTTCTGTGATGCATAGTTTTTTTACGCCAACCGGGAAACACGGTTCTTTTTCCTCACAAACGTCCGGTATACATTCTTCTCCTGCTTTGATTTGCCGTATGTAATGCCATTGTTGGAGATCTTGAGGGTAAATAAATTATGCATGGTTACTTGACCCATTGTTGCAACAACCCCGTGACACAAAATGAGGCGAATCATGCAATCACGTGACCCTTAGTCACTGATGACGCAGGAAATTACGTTTCCTGATGTGAAGGATCACTAGCCGCAGCTATCCTTGAGAACAGCGGTGGCGGTGACTCATAAGGCAGTCGCAAAAAACATTCACTCACCTTAACACCTAGCACAAAACCATAGGCGTCGTCTTTCGGTACGAGAATTAATTTAAATGTAACTTAATTCTACGCAAAAAAGTGAAGGACACTATATCTGCCTTGTGTCTTCCGAGCTCTAAACTTTCCTCACATAAACAGCTAAACTGAAAGCGCGATGTACACTCCCGAATCTATACGTAGAATTAAGATGCATTTTTATTAAATTTTGTTATATATATATTTTTTTGACAGATGATTATTATGAAACATTCATTACAAGCACAGGCCTGCGCTTGTACCATACAGTGAGATTTACACTTTCGGGCAGTACTGGCACGAAATACGCGATATCAATCCCAGTGTTGTAATACCCGAGATGTACGCGATATCTTATACAACGTGCAATGGATGACATAGAAAATAGAGATGGGAGCAGTTTGAGTTATGATGTTTTTATGCCCCAGAAGAGAAGCTAAAGCATGGCAAAGGCAACTCTTACCTTGAGCAAGTCTCAGTACTGTTGGGATGATTAGCAGAAAGAGGAGTAAATGGAGGCCCCGCTCCATCGTCGCCATTTTTCTTTTGGCCGACGAGATGAAAGAAGTAGTATGCCAAAATACAAAACAAATTCCATGAGATAAACCTAATAATTCATCCGCTCCGATTGTTTCGCTGCGTCGGGATCATTTTGGATACGCACAGCTGTGTTATAAACAACGGACCGGTTCTGCAGCTCCGCATTTTCTGCAACTGCGACATGCTTGCGCAGCAAGAAGATCCCAGCTAAAAGTAAAATTTTTAATGTATGTACCAGTTACTTGTCGGCAATGCCTCTGTAGAAAATTATATTCTAAAAAAAGATATTTCGAACTAGGCAGACAACAAAACATTTTTATCAGGAGAAGGTAAAAAGGTTAACAAAACAAAATAAGCATGCTAGCACTGATTTTTATCAAGGCGGACGGCAAACAATTACGTATAATCTATACCGGAACATTTTGATCAGCGTATTTATTTTAAATACAAATAACTCCCCCAGTAACTTAATAAATAAAGTCACCCGCATGTACATAAAAAGGAAACACCACGTTCGTAGCTCAGGCCCGCAGGCATCTTGGATAAATATTATCTTGATTGTCATCTTGAGATGTTATCTTGATTGTCATCTTGAGCCAGATATGGACGTCGAAGATGAAGCTTCGCTCAGCTCCGCTTCGACGTCCATCTCTGGCTTGTTGGTGACCTCGTCAGAAACCGGGTCCACTCCAGCCACATCGCTGTCCTGTGAGGTCGCCGACAGGGGCTCGACTTCCGGTGATGTGGCCGAAGCCGCGGTAGGCGGCTGCTTTGGCGGTGAGGTACTCTCCCTACGAAGACGGTGCCAGGGACGTTGTCCTTCTTGACGTCCTTGGTCGGGACTCCCCTGGTGCCGCCGCATACTCTTTCTCGTCCATGACGTGGTCTACGTTCTCGTCGTTTGTACCTCGACCTGCGGCCCGGGTACAAGCGGGCGGAGTCGTCCAGCTCGTGATCGAAGGCACGGCGCTCAGTGCACCTGGCAGCCGGGCAGTCCCGACGGATGTGCCCCGTCATGCGACACTGGAGGCAGAGGGTGGCCGCTCAGGTAAAACAACGAGCACCATGCCGCGCCGAGCCGAAGTTGGTGCGGCAGGTGGTCGAGGGTGACGCCCTCTCAGAAAACGGCGCGGACGATACGGGTGGTGGACTCGACACCGTCGAACCCCGGCACCTTCCAACGCTCGTGTGCTATTTCTTTCACCTCGCCGTGCTCGGTGAAAGCCCGGTAGATGGCTTCGTTCGTGACTCTAAACGAGACCCAGTGCAGTTTTATCCTCAGCTCTTACCTGTAAGGGTCAACGACGAGGCACTTCCTTCGCTTGACGGCGAGCCGCACCGCCTCGAGGAGCTTCTTCTTGACCTCGTCGGTCCTCAGCTCGAGCAGCCAAACGTGAAAAATCTGGAATGCCCCCCTCTTGACAACCTCCCTGAGGACACCAGCGTCGCCGAGTGGTTTCCGGAAATCCTCGATGTGATACGGGTGACAGGCCATGTCGCCGTGCAGCTCGACGGCGCGCCTCATCGCCGCCCCTGAAGGCAGCTGGGGCAAAGAATCCTGTAGTCTTCGTTGCCGTTCACAAACGAATCAACGCGGCTGGCGAGGCCCGTTATCGCTGCTTCCTGGGGAGCCCATGATTCAGCGTCCGATGCTCTCGGCAGCCGGAAGAAGAATCAGGCCACACAGGATCCATGCACGGTTTGGGCACGAGCGGGGGTTTATATGTTGCGCTATCGCATTTCACTCTTGAAGGCGAAGCTTGAGCGTCCTCCTGTAATTTTTTTTGTATTTTCTTTACCTCAGTAAAGTTGTGGCCTGTTAATTCATCGGGGAAAAAATTATTGGTGGTTATATTTAGATGTCAGTTTTGTTAAACTTCAGTTGAGGGAGCACCTTGTCCTGTTTCCCTTGTCTTAGTCCTTGTACGTTTCGGCGCTCTTTTTTCTTCACATCTTCCCATTTGTATCAGTGGATCTGCTGAATTCGATGTCATTCACATATTGCGTTGCTCTTGTTGATACTTACGATTTATTTGTCTTCTCCACTTGTACACACTGCAAAGCGGTGTTCAGCCTTGCCTTGATCATTGACTACTTGGCAGGCAATATTTTAATAAATAAATAAAAATATTATGCAATTCTAGATTCTCTGCAAATTTATTATTGGTGACAATCTAAAAAATAAGCTACCTTCCCACTTCTTTCTGTTAATATCTCACATATATAATTACTTAACAAATACAGTATGGGTTTTTGTTCTAGTCAGAAAAGTAACCATAGCTAAAACTTTGTTTTTTTTTCATTTTCCTGTATTCCTCGATTCTTGAATCTGTAATCCTTTCATAACCATGTCACGCTTGTGTCCTAATACGCCTGCGGTATCCATATAGCGTTATCGAAGTAACATACTTTGTATTTATTACTTCAGCATATGTTTTGGAAATTTATTTCAAAGCAAACAAGCCCTGCAGAATAAGTAGATGAATACCTGACTGTCATTTTATTTTCAATATTTTTTTCTTACTTGCCATACAACTACATCTTGCTAAATGCATACAAATATACTTTCAGAACTTAATTGTTTTTGCTAATTTTTCAGGGAAATTCCTTTTTTATACATTGAAACAAAAGCATCAAGCCAATTTCCGGAGCTTAATGTAATGTGTAACTCGTTTAAGAAAAACTTATATCGAAAATGCAAAAGTTGGGGCAAGAAAGCTCTGTAAAACATCATATAAGAGCCCCAAACAAATTTGATAAGCTACAACTCTACCTTGTTTATAAAACCTCAACATTACAGTAATCAATAGACTGATCTCAACAGCCAGTTTTGCTACGCTGCCGCTGCTTGATACATGGATGGACCTTTCTGCACGTGCGACAACCTCGCCGGAGCTCTGTGCGTGCAGAGCACAAGACGACGCAAGCTGTCTCGTGCACTGCAGCCTGCCTACTGTGAGCTAAAGTTATGGCGGCGTCACGGATGCACCAAAGGCCTCGTGAGATCTGTATATTAATAAATAGTTAGATTGGCGATTTAAACAGCAATCCTTGTGTTGTAGTTAATCTAGACAATTCAGCAGAAAGAAACCTAGCCCGAAGCGAAATCTAATGAAGAATGAGCAATTAAATTTGTATTGCAGGTAAAAACTGGCCCAAATTTATTTTGGTTCATGTCAGGAACTGTATTTACCGTAAAACACAGACACACCGCAAATAGTACACTTCGCCCTATTCGTAAGAAGTGGGGACACAAATGGGTTCGTCCCCTTAACTAATAGGGTGTTTTCCATTGTGGTATCTCCGAAATGACAACAATGATGATTGTTCCACTCTTTCTGCTCCTTGGACAGATACTTCTAGTTTACATCGAGGTAATTTAATGGTCTTAAATGTGCTGTGACATCACTAATTCGAAATGCTTCTTACAATTGAAATTTTTTTTTTGAGATCTAGTGTGGGATGGTTAACCCTATTTAAAATTCGCATTTACATAAATGTGCGAAAAAACAGGTGTTCTTTATAACTGGCTCTAACATCTGAGATACTATCGACAAAATATTCGATTACTACTAAACATTATATGCAGGCAACGTGTTAACAATTTTCAATGGCCCTGTTATTTGGTCTATAAAAATCGAGACAAAAGATAACATTTTGAAAGAACGTGTTCTAGCTTCCTGATTTAAAAAAAATGTGGATGATAACGTGCGATGTAATGCAGCACCTATAAGCGTAATACGTCCAGCTTACAAAATATAATTTAAAAAAATCAATACCTAGGTTTGACAGAATTTTAGAGCGAAAGTTTGATAGTCACTTATTTGCCTGAAGTTCGGTTTGTAACAGAGACATCCGAACTGTAGTAACTCAAATTACAAGTCACAATAACTTTTTTTCGCAAAGATTTGTGAGCTTTAACTTTTGACTAAGAGACTGAGAAACTCTACTGACAACGCTGAAAACGTGATGTCCGCTGATATAATATGGGACATTGTGGAAGTAGTGTTCTCGACGAGTTACAAAGGAAGTCTGATTTCTTGAAATAAATGTTGGTTAGACTCACGCGGGAAAACAAAAGAAAATAGAGCTAAAAATGCTTTCAGAGTGCCTGTCTCGACTTGCAAGGCAAACAACATCTGACGTCACCGTACTAGAGGGCGTGGTAAAAAAAGAATGCTGGTTTTGGCATGACCTTATTAGCTGTTTTCTGAATTGGTATTTTTTTATTTTATAGACAATAAATAGCGATGCCGGAGAGAATAAGGGCTGGGTATTTTGAAAACCTGTATAGGTTTGATTATGCAATAATATAGCTCAATATATGTCCCGGATTATTGAGCTACAGTATTGAAGCTCAATAATCCGGCGTGAAATCAAGATGTTATCCTTTTGTCTTTATCTGATAGTCGTTATTCTGATTACGTGGTTTAGGGCAAGATGTTTCTCGAACGCAGGAAGCTCGAGATTTAATGCTTCCGTAGTCTGTTTTTAGGACGTAGCCCCTTTTGCAGGCACACCCGGGCCCTTGGTTTTCTGGCGAACACGAGCTTCGAGAGTTGTTGCACTTTCGGGGGCATCGGGGACGGTAACGCCTGAACTCCATCGACGGACCGCACTTGGGTGGGCAAGTCCAGATTTGGACGCAGGGTCCGTTCGGTCTCTTCTTTCTGCAGGGAAGAGAACGTTGCATCAACGCATATTACTTTACTACTCGTCTGATGTGGATACGAAGGTCATCTTCGATGAGCTGGGCAACAAAAATTAAGAAAAATAGAGATATTACAATATACAATCGAGTACGAATGAAATGCCATCAGCTTAGCGCGTGGCCTTCGATACATGCCGCGCTACATAGAGTAAACTAGGAACTGATCAGGCTGTGGGGTGCGAGGGTGGCAGGACCTTCCTGTCCTGTATTTTCACTCCGTTATTTTATCAGCTGCTAGTTGCCTCCCGATTGCGCAGCATGTATTGAAGGACAGGTACTCCGCTGGTCTCATTTTATTCGTACTCGATATTACCTGAAATTTATGTCCACACTCTAGCTAATTCCCCTCGTAATTACGGCGTAAATTTAGGCACTTATCATGACGTGGCACAATCTTTTGAATGTCCTCCTCAAAAATTGTTGCCGCTGCTGTCGGTTATTCCATCACGCGCTACTAGGACCGTCGGCCGCCACGGGTGTTTTTCCCAACCCCCAACATCGTGGACGTCTGTCCGTCCTTTTCGAAACTTCATGCTGTTCCCCCCGGCGACCGATGGCCTCCTTAACGCACAATCAAATGTCTTAAAGCCCCAGCGGCAACCTTCTTGGAGGTGGGCATTCCGCATTTTGTACAACATAATGGTATGCGCCGACATTTGTGCAGTGATTACGTGGAGAAGTAGCCATTGTATGTATCTAAATCTTGTATATACTAACACAACTAACAGCCAATCAAGCTGCGCCAAATGTACATCGGATGGATGGATATACCTTTTGTAACGGGCGGTAGCTTGCACCACCTAGCCTAGGTCCACGTCGCTCGTTGTCTATATCGCTTTGCTATATCACTAACTGAACCAATCACGCGCGAAGAAAAAAAGAAAAAACCGCCGATACCACGCCAATGCTCGCGTACACTTTTGACTCTCATTTCTCACCCTAATTTCTTTTTACAACGCCTACACACACACACACCCGTCGCGAAGACTGGAACTTTTTGCGAAAGTGCGGGAAGATATTGCTAACGTGATTGCCGTGAGTCAATAGGGAGCGCGGATTGCCGGCGAACTCGAACATCAATCAATGGCGCTATATCTGCAACTCCCTACGGGAGCATATACAGTGGCGCTAGTGACGACGTGAGTGAAGCGACTACGTCACTCTTCTAAGAGACATTAGAATTATTTGATTTACTTCTGGACCTCTTGCACGGAGGCAGAAAAATGTAGGGAAGTATACCTCCGGTATGTGCATTGAGATACTACCGGGAGTATGCCACCTTACACTTTTCTGCACCAGTGCAAGATGTTCAGGTAAATCGGACAAAACTTGTAAACAAAACTTCGAATGTTTTTTTTTCGTTTTTTTTTGCGCTCATTTGTTAAATCAGGCGGAAAAAACCGTTTAAACTGATAAATATATAACTAAAAAAAACGATTACGTTTTTCAGGAATTCTTTACATTGGTTTGACCTCTTACATCCATTTCCGTTAATGCTACCATTGCAGCATGGCCCATAAAATGAATTATAAATTTCTTCGTCAATTAGCGTAATGATCGTGACGGTTGTCACCCACTCTAATGCCCGCCGAGCCTTATAAATACATTATGAAAACGGAATCCTTTAAAACTCTCACCCCTGTGTTTTTGAGTATGTACGAATTGAATTCAATTATCCTGTATAATAGATGAGGTGTACATTTTCATTCTCCACGAGAATCCCGGATCATGTTAGATCAAAAAATTGTGCGTTTGTACAGGGTGTCACAAAATATTTACAGGATTTTTTACCCCAAAAATAAACTTGGCATCGCCGAACGCTCATTCTCCGCCCTAAGGTAACGCTAGAGGTCACAGCTAAATGCCAATGTTTCAGCCCAAACGGACACCTTATTCAAAAGTTATAAGTGATTTTCTGAAAATTTTAATGGGAAAATGGCAGCCGACGGAGCTTTCGAATACTTTAAACGACTTAAATTTCGCGGGCTCAAATTTTCGCGAATCGGGCCAAAGCTGAAAATTTGAAATTATTCGAGGTTCTAATTTTCGCGAATTAAGTGTAGCTTCCGTAGCGTTCACATACTGCCCGAATCGTTCGCGAGACGTATTTTTCGCGAATTGTAGGCGATTCGCGAAATTCGCGAAAATCAGGTCCCCGCGAAAATTTAGTCGTTTACAGTATATGGTGCTCTATGGCACCACAAACCGAAAACGAGCAAAAATGGGCTCCATTTTCGCATTGAAATTTTAGAAAATCACCTACTAACTTTTGAATAAGGTGTCCGTTTGGGCTGAAGCTTTGGCGTCTGGTTGTGACCTCTAGCGCATACTCTTTGGGTGGAGAATGAGCGTTCAGCAATGCCTAGTTTATTTTCATACGGCGAAAAAAAAACCTGTAAATTTTTTTTTGTGACACCCTGGATTTTTTTTTTTTTTTTTGACGTAACTCATTACAATTCTGAAATTACAACTCAAACCAACTTTGAAGTTCGTAGAAATATGAAAGTTATGTATACGTACCCAGCAATTCAGAGGGGCACGGTATGACTGAATGTCTTAATTTTGGAAAAAAAATAACAACATGTTCTGTTAAGGCTGAACTCCATGGGACGAATATGCTGCGAATAACCAGGCGAATTCTGCCCGGCGGCTTTTGCTCTGCGCGTGGAATCAACACAGTCGCTGCTAACGTCGCGCGCAACGTGAGCGTGCCGTCGGGCGGCGGTCGCCAGTTATTCGTCACATAATTCGTCCCATGGAGTTCAGCCTTTAAACGCTTACAACTATACTTAGCACCACTACGAATGTCGGGTGACGAAATTACTCCCGGGCAGCATTCCAGAGGCACGCCCGATATTACGAACCTGTCAACTCTAAGTGCCTAGCTGGGGCCTAATCAAATTTCGCACCAAAGCGTTAGGGACAAAGAGAGTACTTTTCTTTGGCCCTAACTAGCCAGAAAATCGCCAAGTCTGAGCCCTCGACTACTTCGCCACATAACTGCCAGTGCCAGACAGTAGCCAAGAATGCCAGAATCTCACGTAACAACCGCACTACCATGCAGTGAAGCCTGATTCTGGCATTTGCACAGGAATGGACACCCATCCAAGGATGTCAAACAAAATTCGAACGAAGGGCAGTGAAGCCTAGCTTGCTCAGTTTGGCGATTTAGGCCTAAGGATGCCAAGGGAAAACCGAGCAACCAGAAGTTACAGCCTGATTCCGGCACTCGTTATGGCAATTTAGGGCCGAAAACGCCCAGACCCTGGTCGAAAGATCATTAGAATCGGTTTTGCCTTGATTATTTGGGTTTTCGGTGCCTTAAATTGCCTGACAAAACAAAACGAAAACCTTTTGACGCAAGGAATCGTGCTACATCGGGTAATCGTGGCAAACAGAAATACAAGTAAAATGTAGGCATTACCTTATGTAGCCCTTCCTGCATTCGCATCCGATCTTACATGGCATGCTGCATTGCTGGATGTCTGGTTCGCCGCATACTTTCATGCAGTCGCTGACGCAGGGTGAAAACTGCCTCATTGCGCCTTCGCCGGCACCGACCAGCAGTAGCGGAGAGGGTAGCAAGACCGGTCCTGAGCCCGGAAGTATCCGTACTTGCATATGCATCGTACTCCTGGCTTTGCGATTTGCTGAAGACGACCGGTCAGTGCGTTGCAGAACCGGTCCCGCTGGTAGCGGTACCAGGCGCGCATTTCGTTTCTTCCGCACCTGCTATTTGGCCTCCATGCCACAGCTGCATTAAAAAACGAGGACAGAGAGGTAAGCATATCTACTTGTCACTGTACTGTTTGATGTCGACAATTTCAGAAGGCTTGTCTTAATCACGTAGAGCAGTCAGAAAAGAAATATTAATTATACAGTTTTCCCCGTAGGTTGAATAAGCATCAGGTTATGTGTGGGTTGGCGTGAACCTGGCTTCATTAGTTCGCGAAAAATTATCAAGACTCCATCGTACTTGTTTGTTAAGATCTTCACTTATGCATTCCCCAAATAAGATCCAATTCACAACAAACCTGACACGGGACAAATCTCCGAAATTGAAACACGGTACACAGAGACAGTGTGTTTTTGTTTCTTATTTGTTGATCGCACCTATTTGGCCTGCACACCATGAATGCATTAGAAAACCCAGATGTAAGCGTACGTCTGGTTCCACCATATTATTATTCAAGGTTTGTATTTAAAGCGGTATTCAAATATTGTGTTGTAAAGTTTTACATAGAACAACGTGGAGAAATATGTTAATGACTGACAAGCGCAACATACATAAAGCTACTTATGTCAGCAGCGACCTTCAACGACAAACATGAAACAATTCTGAAAAATTCTTCCCAAGGCCGCACAAGCCAGTCTAAATTGTGAAATAAATCATACCTCGAAATCATCGCCACCAAAACATCTGAGAAAATACGATGTGTATCCCTGGCTTCAACATAGTTTAGCTTGATGTAGTACCTCAGTTTCTAGACTTGTATCCGCAATGTTTCACTAAAAACTAAAAAAAAAACGCGCTGCTGCATTTTACGGATTTAAACAGTAGGAAGAACATTAAAGGGCCTCTGACACGCCCCAAAAAATATGTTTTTCATGCTAGGCGTTGAAATGGCATATCAGGACATTACAAAAAAATTGTTCCACTATAGAGTTGCGTAGTTTTTTTTTTATAAAAAAATAGAAATACGAGGCCCAATTCAAAGTTCCCGCCAGTGCACTGTGACGTAACAGTGTACCGCAAGGTGTCGGGGCGGTCAAGAAGGGAGGCATCGACCTACGTCACTAAAAGTGGGTTCGCCGGAAGTCACGTGAGTTTCACTTCTCGTGCTCTCCGCGACCGTGCCTAAGACTTTTTTTTATTTTTTTATTCTGCTCTTCGTACGAGCGATCGTAGAAAACGAAGTTTCAGTTCCACTAGCTCTTTATCGCTGCACCGTTGGTTAGTTTGCGTGCTGTAAATGTTGAGGACGAAGAGTCAGTGGATCGACGTGATGGAGGTCAATGATGAAAGCGTTGCGAGTACAAGCCAGTGTACGAGTGCATGCCGTCAGTCCGATGATACAGAGCTATACTGGGCACAAAACAAGATATCAAGTTTTGAAAAGAAATTTTAGAACGCTCGCAGAAATTAGGATTGCTAGCATACGACACGCCAGATCGCATTGCTGAAGGTTCAGACACCGAGGTTGTTGAATCATCGGATACTCTCCAGCACGGGTGCTTCCAGGCCGAAGATGCCTGCCGTCTAAAGAATACGAACTGGTGAGTGTACCAAGTACAAGTAAACGTCGAGCATAAAAAACGTCGAGCATAAAGCATAAGTATGTCTCTCGGAAATGCATGCAGTGTGATCTCTTCTTCAGTCGCTGAAATACCGGGACAGTCCCTCCAGCACTTCTAGGCATTGTAGTTGATCACGTCAATTCACTGACTCCTCTTCTACCTTTACAGCAACATTAAGCGATGAAAAGCAAACAAAAGGAACCTTGTCTGCTTGGATCGCTCGTGAAGGTGCGGAGAATAACAAAATATTTAAAAAAAATATATTACACGCGCTCGCGGTAAGCACGAGGAGGGATACAACTCACGTGACTTCCGGCGATGCCTCGCTTCTGACCGCCCCGACACCTTGCGGTACACTGTTACGTCACAGTCAACTGGCGGGAACTTTGAATTGGGCCTTGTATTTCTATTTTTTTATAAAGAACTACGCAACTCTATAGTGAAACAATTTTTTTGTAATGTCCTGATATGCCATTTCCACGCCTAGCATGGAAAAAATATTTTGGCGTGTCAGAGGTTTTTTAAAACGCACGCATGAACAAGGCGATTTCCCCTGTGTTTTATGTTCTTCCTATTATTTATATTATCCTTACCAGCACGCTCTCTATTCCAAGTATATATTTTACGCACCCTCGATAACTAGATAAGAATTTGTATCGCGTTTAGGGAGTTGCAACTGGCAGACGTAGCTACGTAACGCTCAAAAATACATGAAATGTCTAGTTCTAATATTCGCGAAAAGTTTACTCTCTACAGTTTTTTCTTTAAGAAAGCATCGTCGAACAGATTCTTATCAATTCGTTGCGTCTGTCCCATTAACCCACGATACCCCTTTTTTTTTCATACATTAAAAAGTATAGGTTTCTTGGCACCTTCATCTTGCTGCGGGCGTGTGCAGACATTTCGCAGTCAAGTTTTGCTAAGACGTGCTCAACGTTGCCAAACTGGCGCTCCAACAGACGCAGGCAGAACCATCTAAATAAGTTTGGTGGTGGCAGTCAGTTGAGCCTATCAAACGCAGCGTGCAACTTTGATAGCGATCAGCGTAGTGTATAACTTCTTTATTTATGGAAACCACCTTAATGACAAGCGGACATCACAACCTTTTTAACTTAGGGACCAGCAGACTCCGAACGAAAAGAACCTGATGGTGTCAGCAAGGCACCTAGACGGCCTCACTAAGCCCAACTGGCTACCGCGCACATTGAACACAGTTATAACTTCTGTGATGTTCCCACCTCTAGAATTCTCACGTAGTTTCTCAGAATTTACTCTACAGAAACTCGGAGATCATTATAATATTCCTACGTCAGCCAGCGTAGAGAACGTGGTACGTAGACAGACAGACAGACAGACAAAGAACTTTATTAAGGTCCTGAGAAGTGCCGCCCTTAGAGCAGCACCGCGGGCCGCTCCCACGTGGGGACGGGGAGGCCTAGCCTCACCGCCGCATCGTGGGCTCTCTGGACAGCCCGGAGTTGTGGGAGAAGCTCGGAACTCGTGATGGCAGAGCTCCACTCCTCCTCGGTGACTTTATTGGGCCCCCGTAACGAGGGGCACCGCCAGAGCATGTGATCGAAATTGCTAACCGACCCGCAGTCCGGGCAGGTAGACTTGAAGGTATCCGGAGCAATAATGCTGAAGAAAGCTAAACTGGGATATGATCTAGTCTGCAACATTCTGAGTGTGATTGCCTGAGACCTGGAGAGTTTACCGTGCGGGGGCGGAAAAGTCTGCCTGCCAATTTGATAGTGCTTGGTGACTTCATTAAAGGTGAATAAGATGTCTTTAAATTCCCCGTAGCCACCCTGCAGATCGGCGTCCTTCCCGGCGCGGAGGGTTAGAGCGCGCGCCCGAGAGTTAGCAGTATCGTTGAGGTTGGTAAGGGAATCTAGCTGCGAATCGAGATGTGCCGGAAACCAAGTAATGGTGTGCGGGGAGATAATCTTATTGCCAAGAATTTTATAGGCTTCGTCGGAAATGGAGTTAGAAGCAAAAGCCCGAACCGCCGATCTAGAGTCTGTGTAGATGTGCGATCTACTGTCGTCCAGGAGGGCGAGAGCTATGGCCGCCTGCTCGGCCCTCGATGGAGTAGAATCTTTGAAAGATGCGGAATTGAGGATCGAACCCTTATGATCGATGGCAACGGCAGCGAACCTGGCCGAGCGGCCATACTGTGCGGCATCCACGAAGCAAGCCGAGCGAGGTTCGTCCCTAACGTGTCTGAGAAGCGCGACGGCCCTGGCCCTGCGCCGGCCGACATTGTGCTGTGGATGAACGTTACGAGGGAAAGGAGAGGTCTGAATGCTGGCCCTTTGGGCGTCAGAGAGCTGATGTCGCCGCTCCGCAACGAGCGTGGGGTTGAGGCCGAGTACGTCCAAAATCTTCCTTCCGGCCGGCGAAGACGACAGCCGAGCTACCTGGGCAGTTTCCTGTGCCTCGATGATCTCTTCCAGGGTATTGTGAACCCCTAGCTGCATGAGTCGCTCGGTGCTGGCCTGCATGGGAATGCCCAGCACCCTCTTTATGCTCTTTCGAATTAGCGTGTCCAACTTCTTCTTCTCGTGACCGTGCCAACAGTGCATGGCCGCCACGTACGTGATGTGGCTCATGAGAAAGGCGTGAAAGAGCCTGAGGAGGTTGTCTTCTCTGAGACCTCCCCGCCTGTTGGAGACTCTGTTGATTAATCTGATCATGTTCTCCGTCTTCGTGGTGATTTTGTTAATCGTTCGACTGTTACAGCCATTCGACTCTATCAGCATGCCAAGCACTCTAAGGACGTCCACCCTGGGAATGTGATTACCGGTGCTCGTGCGGATCGTTATGTCTACTTCGGACAGTGGCATCCAGCCCTTTGGTTTGGGCCCCTCCTGACAGGTCTGTATAGGAGGAGCTCCGACTTGCTCGAGGAGCACTTAAGGCCCGTGTTGGTGAGAAAGTGTTCTGTTTGGTCAAGGGCTTCCTGAAGGGCAGTTTCGACCTCGCCCTCGCTACCGCCGACACACCAGATGGTGATGTCGTCGGCGTAGAGAGTGTGGTTGATGCCTTCAACTGTGGAGAGTTGTTTAGATAGCTTGCACATGGCAATGTTGAATAAGAGCGGGGAGATTACCGCACCCTGCGGCGTACCTTTCGGGCCCAGCTCCACGGGGTCAGACTTGAGATCGCCAATCTTGAGCGTGGCTTTCCTGGATCGTAGAAACGAACTGACAAACTTGTGAAACGTGTCGCCCAGTCCGAGCTCCGAAATGGAGTCCAGGATGTGCGCGTGGGTGATGTTGTCGAAGGCTTTTTCTAAATCGAGTCCTAGGATAGCCCTGACATCCCTCGTGTTCTTGTTAAAAATTTGGTGTTTGAGTAGCTTCATTGCGTCCTGCGTAGACAAGGACGGGCGGAAACCAATCATGTTGTACGGGAAGAGATTCTTCCCCTCGATGTGCCTTGAGATGCGGTTGTGTATAACGTGCTCTGCCACCTTGCCCACACAGGACGTAAGGGAAATGGGTCTGAGGTTAGCCAACCCCGGAGGCCGACCCGGCTTGGGGATCAGGACGACCGTCGCCGTCTTCCAGGACTCTGGGACGGATCCCTGCTGCCAAATGCGGTTGATTTCATCAGTCAGAAATTCAATGGAGCCGTCTTCCAAGTTTCGAAGCGCCCTGTTGGAGATGCCATCGGGTCCCGGGGCCGATCTACCGTTGAGGTTCTGGAGAACTTCCTGACCTCGTTGACGGTGAAAGGCTCGTTGAGCTCCAGGCAGGGGGCCCCTTATAGGACGGGTAATCCGCCGGGCTCGAGGTACCGATAGGTAGGTATTTGCTTGTCAGCGCGTCCAAGATGGCGTCTTCCGTCTTGGACTGCCTGGCCTCGTGGAGGACTCTGCGAATGACCTGACTCTGATTGGAGTTGGAGTTGGACTCGTTCAGCAGGTGCTTGAGTAGGTTCCACTTACCGCCGACTCGCATTTGACCATCGACCGAGTTGCACACCTCGTCCCATTGCTGTCTGGTGAGGGATTGGCAGTGGTCTTCGATGGTTCGGTTGAGCTCCGCAATCTTCTTGCGGAGCCTGCGGTTGAGTCGCTGCCCCTTCCACCTATCGAGAAGCGCCTTTTTTGCCTCCAGAAGGTGTGCGAGGCGGCTGTCCATTCTATCGATCTCTAGGTCCGTCTGGACCGTCTTTGTCGCCGATTTGACGTCTCCTTTGAGCTGCGTCGCCCAGCGCTCCAGGTCGATAGACGAGTCCTGGATCAGTGCCCGCTCCTCTCTGCTCTTGCGAAACTGATCCCAGTCCGTGATGGTAAATTCCTTAAGCGGTTTGCTCTTCACGTTTATGCAAGTGGCGAGTATGTTGTGATCACTGCCTAAATCTTCGTTCAGGTTGTGCCAAGACACAGCCCCGACGTTCTTGACAAAGGTCAAATCTGGCGTGGTGTCCCTAGAACATGAGTTGCCGATCCTGGTCGGGAACGCCGGGTCCGTGACGAGTGTGAGGTCGTGATTAGCCGCCGCCTGCCACAGGTCGTCTCCCTTGCGCGTTGCTCGCGAGTAACCCCACGCTCGGTGCGGGGCATTGAAGTCGCCGGCAACGATGAGCGGGGAACCACCAGCTTTACCAGCCGCCCTGCTAAAGAGCGGTGCGAACCTCTGTTTTACATCCTTAGGTGAGCTGTAGATGTGGAGTATAAAGATGCTACATTTAAGCCGACCACTCGGAATGATTTCAACAAAGGAGTGCTCAACCTTGCTGGAGTCTAAAAAAGATCATGCGTAATGAAAGTGCATCTTTTGGAGACGAGCGTACAGATGCCTCTCTTTCCTTCACCGTAAACGACGTGCGACTTGTAACCCGGCAACGTGACCGCGTCGGAAAGTGTTTCCTGAAGTAGAATGACGTGTGGCTTTTCCGGATGGGATCTAATGAACTGCTGAAGGACAGCCCTCTTGCGCTGAAAACCCCAGCAATTCCATTGCCAGATTCCAACTGCTTTAAGATGATCCTCCATGACTGGATATGCCAGTTAGACTATCCTGTACAATGTTACAAGTTGTAGCCGCTTGGAGGTGTTGGGCACCAAAAGATGCCGGGTTTCCGGTCGGAGAAGGCTCATTGTTCGCAAGAGCACAAAACTCCATCGTCCCTCTCCTCGCCTCCAAAGTGCCCACCCTGGCCTCCAGCGCGTTGAACTTGCCGTCAAGGACATCGACTTTAGCGTTAAGCATCGCAACCGCTTCGCTGAGTGATTTGAGCATAACCCTCATTTCAGTCTGAAATTCCTCCAGTCCCTCATCGCGAATGGGCTTCGTTAGGGCCCTCTTTTTGGCCGTACGCGCCTCGGAGGGCGCCTCGACGGGAACCTCCATGGCTGTTTCCTCCCTGGCGGGTTTCGGGGCCTGCGGAGGCTGCGAAGCCTCGCACTTGCGAGCCGACCTTAATTCTGCCATCTCTGACCTGAGTTGTTCAATAGCGCCCTTCAGCGCCGCGTTTTCCCTTTCCAACTGTACGATTCTGGAGTTGTGTTGCTCAGGCGGCGTACCCCCCGTTACTTGTGTCGGGGATCCTTTGACGCGATCGGCCCACCCGGTCTCCTGGGCAGCAGGCTTCCGGATGCGAACCGCCGAGCCCCCGGAGCGTGAGCGGCCCCCGGAGCGAGAGCGGCCCTCGGAGGCAGCCCGCGGCAGTCGGACCCTGGATCGCCCTCTCGAGGGCACCCTGGTTATGCCCGGCCCCTGGGATCCATTCCCAGCCCGGGGTGGAACGGCCGGTCGAGACAGCGCGCCCATCGGCGGAAAATCCTGGTTGTAGTCACGTCGCTCTTTTCTTCTCTGTCTTACGATGTAAGGCACTTGATATCTCTGCTTACAGGACTTGTCGGCCGTGGGGTGAGGCCCCCGCAGAGGGCGCACTTCGGTGAACAAACATGTTGGTCGCTTGGGGAATTTACTCCGCAGCCCCTGCATATCACGTTTTCGGGAGTCGGGCATACGTCGGCTCGGTGACCGAGCCTGCCACATGCGTAGCAGACCTCCGTTTGTCTTCGGTAGAGCGTGCATCTGAGCATACTGAGGCCGCACATGACGTAGTTTGGCACTTTGAGACCGTCAAAGAGAATGACGACTGTGGTGGAATTCTTGATTCTTCTAGCTTCGAGAGCCTTGGGGTTCCTCGGCTGTACGATGAGACTTCTAAGTTGCTCTTGATCTAATTCCAGGTCAATGTTTCTTATGATCCCCTTGCACGTGTTGTCGGGAGCAGCAAGGTAGGAGCTGACCTCGTAGATTGCTGAGCCAATGGAGATGGCTTCAACCCCGGCATAGGTCTTGGCGTTGTGTTCTGAGGGTGTGCTGACCACCAAAATGTTCTGCATGACGTTGGGGCAGATGATGTCTTCCGCGGCATTCGTGAAAGAGAGACCCGCCGCAGTCACGAGAGCCTGGGCGATCTTGACTTGACTAACATTTTTAACGTTTAGGCCTCCCCGAGGTCGGACGATGACTCTAAAGTGCTCCTTCGGCAGGTGAGGCATTCTCGAGGCAGCTACAAGGTGTTTCTTCACGCTGGCGGGTGTGCGGGAGCCGCCATTGCTACTGCCACTTGGCGTGTTGGCGGTCTGCTTGCTCTCGGCGGGCAGGCACTTCTGAGAAGATTTACGCTTGGTAAACGCCGACTGCCAACCGGCGCACTGAAATTCTTCTGGGGAAATGTCTTCCCCTCCACTGTAACTTGCATGGCCATCTTAATCAAAGCAAACGAGGTCGCACGGGAGCGAGCCCGCCGAGCCTCCACCGGGGAGGTAGGCCTATGGTGTGAGGCTTAATGCGTCCGCGGTGTGGTCGAGCAAAAAGTCTCTTGAAAAACTGGCGAAAAATCCACCCACCGTGGAAAATTTGGTATCGGCGTGGTCTGGACGACTTTAGGCGTCGAAGGAGACAAAAATCACGAAGAATAGATCAGAATTTCCGACTGAAAACAGTTCTAGGATGATCGAAGAAGCAGGGCGCCGATGCTACTGGCTTCATCCTCTTCTTTCTCCGTGGTACGTAGAAAGCCTAAAAATCTCTGGAAAATAGGCGTTCCATACAATTTTCATTTTTTTTTTGTTAGGCGCACGCTGAAATTATAAAAAGGGTGGGGTTCTTAAGCCGATTATGTCATTGAAAACAAGTAGAACGTATTGGCTCCTGGAATAAAAAAAGTTACTACGAGGGGCATGCGTCTCTGGTTCCTTAACCGGTCACTGATCACATTTTGTTAGAAGTAAATTGAAATTACAAGAGATCAAATAAAAATGATTATATTGAGGTGTACTCTGTACAGTGGTCAGAGTGTTTAACGTAGTGAGGTGCAAGAAAATTAACCTTCACGTATTCGGAACCATATTTCAGCACATAAAACTAAAAACAAAAAAACGGGCGGAATTATATTAAGTTAAAGTATTTTGTACTTGAATGATATCCGATATATTCTTGACAAACCCTAGGCTACCCAACTTGGCGAATTAATTTGTTAAAGGTTTATCTAATGAACAGTGCAAAATTATCATTCTAATCGTCAGCATCTCAAACACTAGAGGCAATAGTGAACCACGCCGTCCTACCTGAAGCCCCAGGAAAAAACGCACTCCGCACTTTATACAAGTATCAAATATTTTGTAAAGCGCCAACTACGTGACGGTGCAGGGTTTGGGAAGCCAATGGCGGCTCACAACAGCAGATTTAAACGACGGACGCCATTTGCCCCCGCGAAGCATTTTTTGTTATACGTACTGGTTTGTTGTTCATAAAATACACTCTCAAGGAACTTTGGTCCTGAGCCTCTCCGTCATTAAGAAAGTAAAATATATCCTCCCGCTAAGCGCTCATGGGGTACTGAATGAATGTCCCCTAGAGCATAGACGGCTATGTGTTTCAGAAACATGAAAGCATTCCTATGTTCACTTTCTATCCGATACATCATAACATCATGAAAGGCGGATCTCAAGAACGTTGCATTTTCTCGTAATATAGTCGTATTAGGAATAAACTTTGCAGTAGTCCTGGTGTTTAGAAAAAGCAAAAATGAAAAACAAATTAAAAAACCCGAAAAGCCTGTGGGAACTTCAGACATTACCGCGACGGTCTAGAATCTAGATTAAACTTGGATAGACCATGCTCGAAGTTTTTCGAAAGTCTGGCAATACTTTAGTGCGCTGCCATTTTTGTTAGGTCGAGATTCATCTGCTGTTTGTCAATTTCATATAGCGTTGTCGATAGCAATCGTGGCCTACTGCTCAAGGATTAGCATTTTTTTACTTCCTCCTTGCGCATGTATGTATGCGTGGTCGTCGCCCCGCCGGTCGTTTGTTTCTCGCCACAACCAACATGGCGGACGTACACTTCAGCTCAAAATTTTGGCCCTGAATGCCGGCAAAGGCACGGGCGCGGGTGCCTGGTTTTCGAAGCGCTTTCCTTGCGCGAATGCTTGTGCGAGAGCAGGATTCTTCAGAACTACGCTTTCGTGCCCTGACCTTTGCCAGCGTCGACGCCAATTGGTGAGAAGGAGCATGTTCTTCAGAGACCCACTAAATGGCGCTGTGCATTTGCCGCATATGGTCTAATTTTTTCTGGCACACAGAAAGTCGTACCCAAAATTAGATAATACTTAGTATGGTAACCTCTAGCGGGAAACATTAACAAAGGATTCATGCATAAAGAGCAATCTTGAATGGCTGGCTCTTTCATAAATTATGCCAAAATAGGCTCGTTGAGTGAGTTTTTACGGGTTCTTTCTACGAAGGGAAATAACCAGTGATACAGTCCAGTATAGGAGATTAAAATTGTTTTGGTATCACCTACCTGTAATTGTGGAAAACACTATAAAACAAAGCAGGGCCAATGGTTGTTTTGGAGCCATGTGCGGTGCCACGGGGCGAACGTGGTCTCCTGACTAACAATCCTGTAGCGTGTTTTTCTTTTTTCGCATAAAGCTGGACAACCCTCTAACAAGACAGTTCCGACAAACGCTTCTCTTTTCATGGAAGCGAGGAGATCGCTCACACAAGTGAAGGATGTGTGCATCTGCCTCGTCTTCAATTTTGCGTCGTATGTCTCCTACGAAGTTGCCGTTTTCTATATGTACCTCGCTTTAGGGGCAGCCCGTAAGCCTCTTTTTTCGTAGAAAGCCTCTAGCTTCCACCAAGAAGAAATTTATTGATGATGTTCTCTAAATGTCAAGGCTTATTAAGAAAAAAGTGCGTCACGATTTTTTATTGCAATTTAGATGTTATTTGACTGAAAGGAGTCAGGAGACCCGGGTATTTCAATAAATAGATTAGACAAGTGCCTATTCTCAAAACTTTTTTTAAAGCTTCATGAAATAACAAAAAAAAAGGATTCCTTTCGTTCTCTTTTTTACGTGAACACCAAGAGAGATTCAGGTATCCTTCTGTTATGACGAACCTGTAGTTGAAGGAAGATGCTGCTCAAATATATTTGAGCACCAATCTTGTTCTGCTGAGAAAGTGAGCTATCACGTGATTTTATCATATCCAGTTATACGTGCGGCTCATACCAAATTTTAGCTGTACGAAAGAAAAAACACAGGAGTATGTAAAAATAAGATTAAAATGCTGTGGATGACTGCTTTACAACGAGCACCAATGACTCCAAACCCTGAAATCTGTGAGTACTTTGGGGCGTATAGTGTCGACGCCTATCTTTCGGCAACTGCGTGAAGCTAGAAAATGATTTCAGCAACTTTTTTTAAACAATAGCAAGAACATTCAGTTTGTACTAAATGATAAATATTGTTATATGGTCTTTTTCCAGTTTTTTTTTTCAAGGAGTGACACATGCGGGATAGACTTTACTGTTTCTAAAACAAATAAAAAAGCTACTTAACTATAAAGACTCCATAGAAACTGCCGTGGAAGCAGAGTTGACATCGGAGGACAAATATTAGATTGGTCGTGATTATGTTAAAAGCACAAGCACAGTACTGAATTTTTAAGAGGGAAATAATGGCCGCACACAGCCACGGAGAAGTGTTGTGCTAGATAGCGCTGCCTCTTGCCGAAGTGCGATCAGCAATGCTTTTGTCGTGTTCTCAGATTGTTGCAAAATAACTCCACTAGTGTTAAAGAGATTGATGAATACATGTATACACTTATTTTTTTTCTTGATATCTTCCTGTTTAAATATTTCTAATGTGACACAAGCACAGTTGTAAAGTTTCTACACAAAAGTATGCTCTAGTTTTTTTACACTTCTCGCGAGCCAAATACTTGCGAAAGGTAATAAAATATACTTGAAACGCTTTGAGACGAGACACAGGAGGTGCAAGAGCTAAGATACAATGGATAGTTTCTTGGCCATTTTGCCAAAGAATTCTTTGTCGAAAGAGCCAATGAGCTCTCCGAAGACTTCCTTATTCCTTTGGATTGTTTTTGCAACAACCATGTTTGATCTATCTACCTTTTTCATAAACCATCTGGCATCAGTATCCTAAACCACGTTTGAAATCAGTGCGTTATGGTCAGTTTTATGTATTCCGTTCTCATATCCCTTGCAATCCTGGTAACATTACAGACGCACGCATTTGAATATACCATGATATAGACGCAACTGCAAGGTTCTGCTACCGGAACATTCTTTTTCTAGGTCCTCCCGTCCTCTTCTACCGCCTGCGTACTTCGTTGGAGCAGAGCCTCTTATGCTGTACGTGATGTGAGTCTACCCTGATAACCGAGAAAGTTGGAAAACTGTGAATGTATCTTTTTTATATTGAACCACCAGTCACTATGCAGCCGTTATTAGGGCCACTCCAGTGAAAACAAAAGTAGAATACGTCATTGTTTGATGAAATTAAGAAATTGCAAAAATTAAATGATGCAAAAGAAAGCATCTTCACTGAGAACCGTGAATTACTTTGCAGCTACGCCACCTAGGGTGCCCTGCTGCTAGCGGGCTTCAGGAATGACACTTTTTGCGCTAAGTAATGCAATTTCTTAAGAGAAACAATAACATATTAAAATCGCATTAACGAAAATGGATTGCACATGTAAAGGCTTGTGACATCATTAAACTTTTATAAACTTCGTTTTAATTTCACCTTAATTTCGGGTGCAACCCACGATAGGAGCCGATGAATCCACAAATCAAGCATCGTCAAAAGTGTAACGTCATGGTCTTCGTCAAGTTTCTGTTTGTGTTGTAGTTATCGCTAAACCAATTATGCAGTCTTGGGTAAGTTACTTTTAAAAAGTAATTCGTTACAGTTACAGTTACTTTCAGAAAAAAGTAGCGAAGTTACCGTTACATATACCGCAACAAAAAATAACTCGTTACAGTTACAGTTACTTTTAAAAAGCAACGATGTTACTTTTCAGTTACTTTTCTATAACACAAATAATTAGAAAAAAAAACTAGAAAACGCCCCTTACAAAGTTTTATTGCACAAAATGAAAAAAGTACGCTTTTTACTTCATATTGTAACTTAGAGCAGTTGCTTGTCGAAATTAGTGTTTGAAAATTTCCACGCCAGAGTAGTGGCGCAAATCAAAAATGCGAAACATGCGCAGTGCCCTCCGCGTGTATTGTTGTTTCACGGTTGATTCACCCGATTAAAAAGCGTTTGCGCAGGAAAAAAACACCCCACAACAAAGATAGTGCTCCAAAACACGAAGATGTAAGTGTTCAGTCACCAAGTACAAGCGTGTGCGTAAAAATAAGTAGATTTTTTTTATCAAATCTACACGTGGCTATATTCGGATTGTGACTCGCGACAAAGAACGTATTCACAAGTTTGTGCAAGGCCAATTTGACACTCGAATGTCGGAACAGACGATTTGGAAAGTGCAATATGTAGCTAAATAGTACTCGTTCAGTGATATATTATTCATAAATAGCTGAAAAGTAACAACAAAAGTAACGTCATGACTTTCATCGTTACCTCAGAAAAAAGTAACTCGTTAAAGTTACAGGTTGCATTTTTAAAAAAGTAACTCGTTACAGTTACAAGTTACCGAAAAAGTAACGAAGTTACAGTAACGCGTTACTACCCAAGACTGCAATTATGTAAAATAATGACCTTGTCACTTGGGCTTTTAGTATGGGTGTTGCTGGTTACATGTCTTCCAACTTCGACTGCGCTGGCCCATATGATGAAGCAAAGTATAGAGTCACCGCGATGACATTGGAGTCGGCGCCATTGTTCTAAATATAGTTCTTTCCTGATAAATGACTCCTTAGTTACTTTTTATCTTTGGTTTATTGATGTCTGAGGCACATCTAGCAAAGAATGCATATTGATCCTATAACACCGGCATTCGTTTCCCCAACCCCCTTTTACAATTGTTGTTCAGCAAGTCTATGCTCTTTGGAGTCGCAGCACAGAATTAAAGATGTAGATGAGCAAACTCCGGGATATCGTGGTGTCCAGCTATTTAATGTTAATTTCTTGTTTGTGTTATTTTAATCACGTGTCTTGCGAACGAGACAAAGCAATGGGGAGAATATTCTTGTAATCAAGCATCTTCAGAAACTTGTTTATGACAATCTGTCGAGTGTGAGAAGTACAAATCGTTTAACCAAAACGTGTCAAAAGTAATTCTATGATAATAAAAATATTTACACCGGTGGCGCACTAGGTGATTTTCATATAAGTAGGTACGCAGAGCCTGTTACGTTTCCGGCGGTTTGACGACGGAACGACTGCCGAAGGAACAGACAGACTCTCTCTCTGTTGGAAGAACGATCTGTCTTTATTATAAAAGCAAACTGGCTTTTAAGGATTCTGCGTCCAACCAGGAGAGGAAAAAAAGAAAGAAATGCAACTTAGCGCCGCTCCAACTAATCTTATCAGGAAGCGAAGCGAGCGTAGCACCGCAATTGTTACAAGCCCCTATTGAAGCTATATGTCACTATTAAGATTAAAAGCTATACAGTTCGGAAACAAAATGTGCACGTATCACCCAATATTTCCTAATAGAATATAAAAAAACCAATATGAAGAAAAATATGACAGTTAAGTTGTTTTATCAGTGGACTGCAGAATTTTAAGTAGTTTAACGCACTCTCCCATATGTTTTGCGCGCATTTACTAAAACATACAAAATAAGATCTTCAACGGTGCGCCGCTTTTAGTTAACTAAAATATAGCACTTTGGCACATGATTGTAAACAAGTTCAAGAAAGCATCGCCATCTCTGCCGTTCGACAGGGTAACTGCTGTAGACAACCAAGGGCAAACATTGTCAAACTGGACTGTGTGCGTTCTTCGTTGAGAAATATCCACATATGTCACGTGGTTCTTTAGCATGGTATTACGGGAGATGGTTCCAATATGTCACGTCATTTTTTGTGGGATTAACAATGAAACTCTGTAACCAGCCTCCTTTTGCAATACCTAAGAAAATTATTATTATTAGTTCACGCAAAAATACCCAATTAAGAAGTACTTCAGCCTGCGAGAAAGGTTTCTCTTCCCAGTACATTTTTTTTAAACAGGAGTTGCAATTTTACTTAGGTGACAGATAGTTTTATGGGAAAATGTAGGGGGAGCCACCATTCCAGTATTAGAATGTACCCATTATATTGGGTTTTGTTTTAACCTTAACAAATTTGTTTAACAAAGCCGCGAAAACTGCACTTGGGCGGTTTGTGCGGGTGAGTTATACGGCTATGGGCACATAGTATAGAGAGATAGTCGTAACGATCAGTCGGCTAATTAAGTAAAAGTTTGTCAATTACCTTTTTAATTAGTGAAAATAAACTTATATAGTGCAATTAGAAACTTGCTGAGCGTCATCAAAAAACAGTAAATCAGCAATTTTGAGAAAGACTTTGAGCGCTTGAGCAGCGCAGTAGTGCGCTGAAGGTACCCCTCGTGCAGGAGGAGCAAGGCTACCGGTGCGATGAGGCGCCCGCGCGATGTTTCCTTCTTTTATCGTAGCCCCAGCCTTGTACCTGGAGCACGAGGGATACTTTTAGCGCAGTACTACGCTTCTTACGCACTCAAAGTATTTCTAAAAATTATTGAATTAGTGTTTTTGATGGCGTCTCAGCAAGTTTCTTATTGGAACCATATAGGTCTATTTTCAATAATTAAAAAGTAAATTATAAAATTTTATTTAATTAGGTGATTGATCGTTACGATTATCCACCTATACTATGTTCCACTGGCCATATTACTCGTCTGCGTAAACCGAAGAGGTCTAGCTTTCACGACTTTTAATATCTTAAGCTTAGAAAATTCAGAGTTTACTATACAAATTTGGCACGCCGAATTCTTAAGCAACACCTCAACTTACCTTCGCGATGTGTTGTCTTACCGTTGAGATGTGTCGTCGTGTTCTCTCTGAATGTCACCTGTCTCGACAGGAATAAAAAAAGCGTTAAATTAAAGAGTGACGCAGCATACAGTTTATACTCCGATTACAAAAATACGAAGAGGAAGTATACAAAACCTGTGACAAGGCAAACGCAAACTGGAGAGCTAGCAGTGTCCTCATAGCTTAAGCTCAGGCGTCATATTGAAACCGGTGATATAAGAATATTAGTGTGCGACTAAACATGATTTCGGCATAATATTTTCTTGGAATATAATCAAAGAAAAAATAACGCATAAACAATTTTATGTGCGGAGGTTTACGCGTAATAATGCAATAATAGATATTTATGCGCATTATATTGCCCTCGAGTCGTTTAAAGTCCTGCCAGTAATTATAGCTAAGGTGTAAGCAGGTATTTTTATCAAAACACAATAGTTCGGGAGCTGTGCTGGGGCATGTGTCCGATAATTTGTTGTCTATGTCGCGGCCATAAAGAAAAATAGAGGTACGCAGCTCGTAATTATATACATGCTTTGAATCCTCATTAAAACATTTATTGTTTCTAAGAATAGCGCAAGCTCAAATGATCTCTCTCGTAGTTCGCAATCATGCACTTTGCCAAAACATTTTACTTCATTCACCTACAAAAACGTTTCTGACATGCTCTGGCTCAAAACGCACATTTCGCGTCGTATATGATTTTGGGCTGTGATATTGAACTGGAAGCACGTTATTCTAACCGGGAACGACGGACGACAAAGGGGACAAAGGGGAAACACGCACAAGGACAAACACAACAGGTCTTGAGACGCGTGTGTTTGTCCCTTGTCCCCTTTGCCGTCCGTCGTCTCCGGTTAGAATCGTGGTTAACGTTAATCAGCTCGCCTGTTTGTTAACCTTGTCTTCTGACTTGGGAAGTATTCTGTGTACCACAGGGTGACATAAAAATTATAGACACATCTTATATAAAAGCGCCGCAACAGAAAGTTGTTGCATTTTTCGTCCCTGCAAACTTCTGCTCAATTTAGATGATAAATATTACCCACCATAGCACCACTCCTTGCAATGTAATAATAAATCGCACGTTCTTCAGGTGCATAGCCAAAATTCGGTTACTGAGCGATTTTTCTCATTTTTTAATCCTCCTATAAGAAGACCGATCCATTTTAATCCGTTAACTTCCATACGGAATTTCATTATTACAACTTTGTGGTTTCTCTAGCACTTCAGCGTTTATAACAACTGTGGTTTAAACAAGCCCAGAATACCTACCGAAACGAAGCGACGAGAGCTGGGAAAGAGAAATGTCTTTTGCAAGCAGTCTAGATACGAAATCCAACTTTTCTAAGATATCTCAGAAACATATTATGCTTTGAAAATGGGCAAGCAGCCAAGGACTTCACAAAACAATTAAACCCATGCCAGTACTTTTTCATAAACCTATGTGCAGCAACTAGGGCTGTGCATTTGATCGATTAACCTACCGACGAATCGATTAATGCTCTAAGCGCGATTCATTTTTCTGACCGGTTAATCGGTGCAATTGTTACGAACCAAAAGAAAGCGAATAATAAATGTTTCCACCACGCAGACTAGCAAGAGTACACTTATAAGTGGAAAATATTAGGTAAAACTTTAACCTAGACCAAACTGTAGGGGCGAGATTTGTACATACAGTACAATTGCAGAAAGGTCGAACGAAATATCAACGAATCTCTCAGCCTCATGCAGATGAAGCAGACTTGTACGTATCAAGCTTACAAGTAACTGATTACTAGTAATCAGTTACGTTTTATTGCAACTTTTTAACGTTTCAATTACCCTTTTTCTGCGGTAACGTTCGCTGTAATTCAATTATTATTTTTCTGTAATCAATAACAGGTATTCACTGATATGTTTCTGTAAGAGCTAAAATTATTGAGTTGAGTTTGTTTACGTAAATTCAATCTGCCTGCCTGTTCGTCACTCGTCTATGTTGCACGAACGTTGGACATTTTTGTTTACCCTAAACAACTAAAAAAGACACCATGATACCAGAAGGATTAGAATGTCAACGCGCTCAGTGACGTCTTGACTGTCCAGCTTTCGAGAATGCCTTGTTCCCCGTGTACGGGTTGTTACGGTCCGGGTTGGTCGCGGCATTGACAACTGTGTACTGCACTGACCACATCTAGCCACTTTAAAGAGCCCCCTCCCTCTACTCTCCATCTGGGAAGAGTTCACCAGCACGCGTTTGTATAGAACGTACTAAGAACAAAAAATGATGCTCTCGACGATTTTGTTTTGTTACTAGATCAGGGTTTTCGTCAGTCAAGCATGTGGCTCTTAATTTATAAGTTTCTCTCTCTCTCTCTCTCTCTCTCTATATCTATCACTATTATTGAAGGAGAGGACGCTTCTATTATGAAGAGGTGTGAATAACAAAAAGAAACAAAATGTAACCATTTTGAACAAATGTATGCACATTTTATTTCGTTATAAGCAGTTAAAAAGAGTAACGTGAAAAGTAATCAATTACTTTCTGGTAATTTGTCAATTACTTTCGTGATGCCTCTATTTTATTACTGTAACCAGTTACATTTTTAATAAACTAATTTTAATTGTAATAGGTTACTTTTTTTTAACGCGTACAAGACTGAGCAGAAGTGATAATCGAAAAACCATGTTGCTTGTTTCTCACATTCACCAGAAGCGTAAGCGAAAAAAAAGAAATGTAATTTTGAATGAAAAATTTATTATGCGTGGAACAGAACAAGACTGATGAGTCGATTAATTAATATATTGAAGGGTGGCGTTTAATCGGGTTAAAATTTGTAATCGACGCCCAGCCCTAGCAGCAACACAATATTTTTACACTAAAAAAACAAATACAAAACTATCTATGGGACGTTTTGTAGGCAACCACCTTTAATTAGGGACGAGCGATACTTGGAGCGACAAAGAAACAACTCGGGAGACTGTAACCTACCCAGATGAAATTCACGACATGTTTTTATATTATCGCAGTGCCATCACCAACAACCATTTTTTGCTCGTCGAGGGCCGTCACCCTCACTTCTTACACCTCGCGAACAATTGAAAAAGAGAATTCCAAAATTTACCACATTTTTGAACGATTACCAGCAAGCCTAAGCACGCTGACAAAACATGTTACCATTTCGCACACACTCAAAGCATTTGCACCAAATTTACCTTCCGGCAATATCGCTGCAATCAACCGAGAAAAAAATGAAAGCCGTTTACAACTCCCTGTAATGCCGAATAGAGCGCAGCTCTTGAGGAGAAGGGGAAGCCACGGATGGGGGTCACGTGACCTCGGAGGGGGGGGGGGTCACGTGACCTCTGGGGAGGTCACGTGGCCTGGGGGTCACGAGACCAGGGGGTCACGTGACCTGGGGAGGCCACGTGACCTTACGGTTACGCCGACGGCGACGCCGACGCCGCTCAAGCCGGAAACGGGTGCCCAAGAGCTGCGCCCTAAAAAAAGTTTAACCTATAGGGCACTATAGGGGGTATTCACGGGACGCCATTTTGTTGTACGTTGCTCGCAGTGGATTCCTAGAACAATGCTTGAGGAGAACGTTTTCGGGTATTTCAGAAAATATGAACGCCGCGTGTCACAGCGTTGATCGGTGCAATAGCCTCCTCTATACTCACAAAGCCTGGCAGTTTGACGACGGAGCCACAGAGTGCCCGGTCGCAGATTTGGAGCGCGAGGATCTGGTAGCACAGAGCATCAAAGAGCCATTTCTTGGGGAACCTAGACGTCAGCGCACAGGCTTTTGCAGCGGCAAGAACCCGAAACACACGTGTTCGCTCGGGAGAAGCGTGTTTTGTCTTTTCGCCGCAGCGGGGCGCCAGTCACGTGGCTCTCCTCTCATTCGTTGTTTGCCGCTCCACATTTTCCATTTCGGCGGCCGCTTCTCGTGGCGATCTGCCAGGCTTCTTCTGCTGGACGCCATATTTGAGGGCGATGTTTAGAGCGCATGCTTGGAACGAGCTCGCATTAATAGCTTGCTAAGACGAGCAACCTTGATGGTGCTAAATGCACGCTCCAAAAGGACTGCGGAAGCTCGCCGTCAGAACGCGCTCAGCGGCCGCGCACACGGATATGGCCGCCAGTGAATATTTCTCGTATCAGAGGCTATGCCGGTGCTCAAGGTACGCGAGCGCACGGATACCTAAAGCTTTGGCTCCGCTGCCCGCGAGAAATGCAGGAAGACGCAGGTGGGTCATTCCATGCCAAACGTCCCAGACATTGCGCTCGACCCCTTCCGATTTCTAAAAAAAATTCATGGCCTTTTGCCCCAATGTCCGTAGCCATGCCCTGAAATATTTTTGGCGAAAAAATTTTTTTGATGACGTGAGCGCGGTTTGAACTTTTAAAAACAGCGTGAAACTAGGCATCACTCAATAATTGATGAAAAATCAGCTTTTTAGTGAAACACCTAGCAATATTTTTTCTTAAATTTGCACGGCTTTCGGCTTACAATGTGGTTAAGCTTGTGAAGTTTTGTTTAACTTAAATATTTTTTAAAAAACAAAAATAATTGAAAATTTTAACATTTTTGTTATTTTATTAAAAAATATCTAACTGCTGCCGGGACTCAATATAACTTTTTACCGGCTGCCCTGCAGGTATATAATCTATAAAAAAGTTTAAAACCGCTCAATAAAATATTTCGCAGTAAACAAAAATCCTGAAGTTGCAAAAAAGTGCGTTTTGACGCATAAACAGCTGTTTATTTCACCCTGAGGTGGTCCAAGTAAAAATACAAAATATGGTGGGTTTGGAAGAACAATCGATAATCTTTTGATTCTGAAAGTTTAATCAAAGTAATTTTTGTTTAAAGCGAGAAAACAATTTTTGAAGTTGAACTCTCGCACCACAACCCACGTCGCTTCTTAACGCCTCTTCGCCGCACAGCACGCCACCTGCGACGATAGCTGACGCGATTAGGTCCAAAGAAAGAACGGAGTTTTCTGCCGCTTCCCCTTGTCCGTCTTTCCGGCTGCAAGGGAAGAAACGGCGGGTATCGTGTAATAATCGTTGGTGCCGCCAGCGCGTAGCATGCCGTTGTCCTTTGTACCCGAGGGCGGCTCGAAACGCGATGCCTAATACGGGCGCATCAGTTGACGTGGACTTCTCCTAAAAGGGAAACGCGATAATATCGCCGCGAAATCTAGCTGTCACGCATACTGCGGTGAAAAGCGGAACTATTCAGCGACGCAAGAATTTGCCGTTTCAAAGCCGATTTAAACACAAACGAGGCGTGAGCCTCAACTGCGCCCGTTCGTTAACACCACATCGCGTCGTCGTATGAGATTGCCCGTTCACGGGGCTTTTGTGTTGCTGTCTACATCTGTCCTGACGTCGAGAAGAGAGAGTGATTGCGATGTGTACGTAAGAAACAGCTAGCTTACTAGTGGATGCTCTTACCTGGCAGCGCTAAGCATTTGCTGATATCAAGACAGTGGAAAGTCCACAGGAGGACACAGCCGCGCAAAACGGTCAAAATAGGAAAAGCCATAAAGCAACAAGAGTAGAAAAAAAACATCTTCCCACCAAGATGTACCCGACAACTCGAGGTCCCGCTTTCTACCTGCGTGCGCACACCGTGACACCGTCGCACGCTTTGCCGGGCTCGACGGTGGCGGGCTGTGCAGAGAAGAGACGCAAGGAACGACGCCAGGTTGCGGCGCGAAAGCTCAACTTCAAAATGTTTTTTTCCTCTTTAGAACAAAATTACTTTAATTAAGCTTTCAAGAACAAAAGGAAATAAACTCTTTTGCAGAAGTCACCATGTTACGTATTTTTCTTTGGGCCACCTCAAGGCAGAATTGACGGCTCTTTAAACGGCAAAACGCAATTTTGCACAATTTTTTTTCTGCAAGATATTTAGTTGTACGGCCTGAAACCTTTTTTGTGTACAGTATACCTACAGGGCTGTCAATAAGAGTATTTACAGTCGCATGCAGCAAAGCCATAGTTTGTAGCAAAACTAAAAATATGCTAAAATGCTCATATATTCCTTATTTTTTAAAGCTGCTTCGAGCATACCAAATTCCATGACCATGATCCTTATTACATAGCAGTCCAAATACCGTAGGGGTTTTAGGCAAAAATATTCCAGTGTTCCGTAAAAAAAAAATCTTACTTTTCATCAATTATTGAATGAGTCGTTGTTCCACCCCCTTTTACTAGTTCGAACCGCCATCACCCCATGAAATTTGTTTTTCGTCAAAAAAATATGTTAGAGGCACCACAAACGTTACGGTGAAGAGCCATCAATTTTATTTTAGGAATCGGAGGTGGCCGTGGGACCTTTGACATGGCATGGAGAAGTCCACGTCGCCTGATGCCGCCCGTCGTTTACGCATCGCGTTTCGAGCCGCCCTCGGGTACAAAGGACACAACGGGCCTGCTATTGCTACGCGCTGGCGGCACCTACGATTATTACACGATACCCGCCGTTTCTTCCCTTGCAGCCGGAAAGACGGACAAGGGGAAGCGGCAGAAAACTCCGTTCTTTCTTTGGACCTAATCGCGTCAGCTATCGTCGCAGGTGGCGTGCCGTGCGGCGAAGAGGCGTTAAGAAGCGACGCCGGGTTGTGGTGCGAGAGCTCAACTTCAAAAATTGTTTTCTCGCTTTAAACAAAAATTACTTTGATTAAACTTTCAGAATCAAAAGATTATCGATTGTTCTTCCAAACCCACCATATTTTGTATTTTTACTTGGACCACCTCAGGGTGAAATAGACGGCTGTTTATGC